>QVIE01000402.1:0-14505 GCA_013387415.1 Panellus pusillus | reverse complement strand
TCATCCCTCAGTTCCCCGCTTGGCGGCTCTACACCGATGCCCCTTGCACGAGCTCCGTCAGCAACATCCCCCCCTCGTCCCAACTACACGAACCTCAATATTCGTCGCCCATCCGAACTTGGCTCAATAGCCCGAACCCGGGATGGATGGGTGCGCAAATTGACTCTAATTGCACACATACTCTGACAACAGCAGATGGTGCATCCGACCCTCCAATCTATTTCACCAGCGACGACGATATACTCACCACTCTTTTGCTTTGGAACCCGACACATCAGCACTCAAGCCTGTCAATAACTCGGCAGAGGCGCACGCTCCGCGCCCCACCGTATTCTGATGCAGCCGCATCTCTTTCCGCTCCACCCGGGCCATCGGCGACTTTCACCAATGGCGAGAGCGAGGTTGCGGGTATGTTTCTCGGTCTTCTCTGATGTTATTCTCAAACTCAATTGCCTGTCTGCAGTTCCAGAGGCTCCGGATATCAAGTCTCGGTGCACATTCAGTACACCGCCCCCGACATTAGCAAATCCAGTCTTCGCTCCAAGGCCACAGTCAAATTGATCAAGAACACGAAGCTTGCCGTCATCGATATCGTGAAATATGGACCGCTGCACATTCATCAAGGCCCATCCTCGAAGTCCACGATTACGGGAACGACTACAGTCCCGGCGTCAATCGTGGACCCCGTTCAAGATCTCTTGGACGGGATCAGTGTAGGTGTCATTGATTCAGATCGCTTTTAACCTCTGCTGACTTCGAGTTCGTATCAGAGGCGGCAGGGCAGGAGCTCCTGTCATCGAGTCAGATGCGGAGTTCAAAGTCGCCGTCGCATCCCTCAAAAAGAGGCCTCTGCGGGGGTGGTAGTGGAGTTGAATCTCGATGAGATGGATGGCTTTCGTGTCATGAAAAAACGGGTGAGTGACTTTACGGTTCTTCTATTCAATATACGTTCATGACGCAGTCCCTCTCGGTTGTCTCTTCCCCTGAATCTTCACCTTGTTATTCTCCGCCGTCGTCGCCTTCTCCGATGCCATCAAAGGCCTCTGCCCCAAGACGGGGACGAGACAGTCGAGTTGCTGTATGGCACAAAGGTATGTCGCTACAGCAGTAACGAATCGATTCGCATCTAATAATCATGCAAGGTCCCACGTGTTTGGACGACTTTACTCCTCAGGATCAACTTCACGGGGCGATGATCATGAAGTTGAACGAGAAGTGGCAATGTGAAAAGCATGCCGGCGAGAAATGGTGATGTCGGGCATTGTTGGGTCGATGTCGGCGGTAACCACATCGGTCTGAACATGAGGAAGAAGAAAATCTGGGCGGCTTCTATTGTAACGATTCTTTCATCTTTCGTCTCAAACTTTATTCATCAAGAAACCAGGTTGCCGGCGAGTCGACTATCCATGAGCCGCAAAATGTCGTCGAGTTCGATGGCCTGCGTGATGGTCGTCTAGCTCCTCGCCCACGCGGCAGAGGCAGTGCGCGTTCCTACGGATCCGGGCCTTCTGCCGGAGGTGCCGGGGACTCGACCGCCACCGTCTTGCTCGCTGCGATGCTTCCCTTCCTCCAGAACCTGGCACCGAGGGCAGAACCATTCAAGACTCCTCCCCGCTCTACACTTCCAGCCGCATTCCCCGAGACTCCCAGGAGGCCCTCCGCTCCAGCTCCTGCTACCTTGTCGCCCATCCCGACCACCTCTTCGCAGCTCCATGCGTGTCTCGATGATTTCCTCAAGGCTAAGGATATCAATCTGCTTCAGTGTGAGTCAGCACTGTCAGCACTGTCGCTCACTCCGGATGTCATTGCCGGCGTCCCCGTGCCTCGTTTGCTGGAGATCACTGGTGCGGTCGAAGGCCATCTGTGGGCATTCCAAAATTCTGCGGTGAATGGTCTGCCCGCTTGGATGAGAAGAAGCGGCGTTTGGCCTTATCCTCTTCCTAAATTTCCATAGAACTTACGACAATAATTTGAATTCTCCGACTACTACCATCTTTACATAGCGTATTCACACTTCTTTCTAATGTAGCCCTTCCGGAACATCTACGAATAACCGCAGTTGATGATCCAACCCTCCGCATCACTGGAAGTCACCGCCATAGTTGCTTGGTGAATTAACCAAGGTCGTGCCTCCACTTGAAGTGCTTCGCTCTCATGACGACGGAGCCAGGCCTTGATGGCCGAAAAAGCTTGTTCAATCGGGTTGAGATCCGGTGAGTACGGAGGAAGGTATATAACTTTGGCACCTGTCGCGAAAGCTTTTGCGTCAGCTGTGGCTGCAGTAAAGTATACCAAAGTACCTACCACATTCATGCTCGACAATGCGGCGGACTTCTTCGTCGTGATGGATAGCGCAATTGTCTAAAACAACAACACTTCGTGGGCCAGGATAAGGCGTCAATTTGGGGGCCTATTTTGCCGCTTCAGTATTTCTGTATGGCCGCAAAGGGAGACAACAACCAACTCCATTTCGAGAAAATTCACAAACCTCTCCTTGGTGACCGATCCTTCAAAGATGTCAAGGCAATGATTCCATCGAAGGACAGCGCTGGAAGCATGGAGAAGCGCTGCCCACGGATGAATGTCTGCCGTCTGACACACACTCTACCTAGCCCAGCCCAGCCAGATGTCCGCTGATGTGTTCGATTGTCAACACTCGCTTCGTCTAGCCACACAAAATATTCCATCGGAATGTCGCTGTGAGCGGCTTGCCAAGTTGCTCGCAAGAGCTCGTTTCGTTCAATGGCTTGGGGTGCAACCTGCTTCTTCGTAATAGCAAGGCGGCGAATAGCCCTAGAGAGAGTAGCCAAAGATATATCAACGCCACGACTGTCGTAAAGTTTCTCCTGCAGCTCGTCAAGATACCACACTGGATTTGCATCCAGAAGACCAGAGATATAGTCGAGGTCTCCCATCTCAAGAATCCGAGGGCGTCCTTGAGGCCGAATGTGTGGGTTGATCGTCTGTCCATATTCGCGCTCCAGGCGTAAAATATTGTAGACAGTTCTTTCGCTGCAACCAGCTAGTAGTGCTATTTCGGACGCTGTCTTGTGGTGCTCATAACGCCATACGATGATCCTGTCGCGCAGTTGGGCTGTCAGTGGAACACCGGGCATAATGGTGGGCGGAGAAAGCAAGATAGCGTATTGATTATCAATCGATAAGAATCCGGATCTACATTTGAGAGTTCCGCTGTCGAATTCGACTGTCCTCCAAGCATCTCCTCTGCTGAGTTGGCATTCTATGGACAGGAACACGAAGTACTTGAGGCCATTGGCAGAGCGGAAGGTGACAGGTCACATATTTGGCATAAATTTGGTCGAAACAAACTTGGGTAAATAGCGCTCGGCGAAATCGACACTGCAATCATTTTTGCAAACGTCTGTAAACGCATGATGCTAGGGCGGTCTCACCGATACCAGCCTCATTTCAAGAATATTCACTATCCCTGGTCAATATCTTCCGACACCAACAACACCCCGGCGCCTTATAGAATGCCAAAGTGCCGGCTAGTCACTTTACTACAAGATTGGCCAAAGGTGAGTCTTTTCCTATTATTTCCTCCTCGTTCCCCTTACTTTTGGACTCGTTATCCTCCCAAGGAGTCCCCCCGTCGATCTACAATGTTTCCCCTCGCTGACAACGCCCTCGACTGCCGGCGCCGCCTGCACAAAGTGACAGGTCATCACTTTGGCTCATTTCACAAAAGTGAGTCTTTCTCAGCCATTTTTTCGTTGTTTTGCCTCTTCTTAGACATTTTATCCTCCCAGAGAGTCCCCCCACCACCCTATAATGTTTTCCCACGGTGACGAAGCCCTCGACCGCCGGCGCTGCCTGCACAAAATCCGATCTCATCACTTTGGCTCATTTCACAAAAGTGAGTCTTTCTCAGCCATTTTTTCGTTGTTTTGCCTCTTCTTAGACATGTTCTCCACCCAGAGAGTCCCCCCCACCACCCTATAATGTTTTCCCACGCTGACGACGCCCTCGACCGCCGGTGCCGCCTGCACAAAGTGACAGGTCATCACTTTGGCTCATTTCACAAAAGTGAGTCTTTCTCAGCCATTTCTTGGTTGTTTTGCCTCTTCTTAGACATGTTCTCCACCCAGAGAGTCCCCCCACCACCCTATAATGTTTTCCCACGGTGACGAAGCCCTCGACCGCCGGCGCTGCCTGCACAAAATCCGATCTCATCACTTTGGCTCATTTCACAAAAGTGAGTCTTTCTCAGCCATTTCTTCATTGTTTTGCCTCTTCTTAGACATGTTCTCCACCCAGAGAGTCCCCCCACCACCCTATAATGTTTTCCCACGCTGACGACGCCCTCGACCGCCGGCGCTGCTGCACAAAATGCGACTTTGACTGATTTGACAAAAGTGAGTCTTTCTCAGTCATTTCCTGTTCGTTTTGCCTCTTCTTAGACATGTTCTTCTCCCAGGGGGTCCCCCCCGTCTATCTAGAACGTTTTCCTTCGAGGACGAAGCCCTCGACCGCCGGCGCTGCCTGCACAAAATGCGACTTTAACTGATTTGAAAAAAGTGAGTCTTTCTCAGTCATTTCTTCGTTGTTTTGCCTCTTCTTAGACATGTTCTCTTCCCAGGAGGTCCCCCCTTCTATCTATAACGTTTCCGGTCGCGGACGACGCCCTCGACCGCCGGCGCTGCCTGCACAAAATCCGATCTCATCACTTTGGCTCATTTCACAAAAGTAAGTCTTTTTCTATCATTTCTTCGTCATTTTCCTTCTTCTTAGACACGTTCTCCTCCCAGGGAGTCCCGCCCATCCATCTATAAGGTTTCCGGTCGCGAACGACGCCCTCGACCGCCAGTGCTGCCTGCACAAAGTGCGATCTCATCCATCGCCGCCGCATCCAGTGCTACCTTCGTATTGATTTGTCAACTTCAAAATTCAATAAAGACGTGTTTATACATTCAGTTTTATGATATGGCAAGGATATAAGAATTCAATTAGATTCGTTTCCAGACCCGGCTTCACTACTGTTCCCGAGATCCTGCAAAACACGAGATAGCAGATCCACGGCCTTGACCCAACAAATAGCTCTAGGATACCAGATATCCGAGGGAGAATGGCTGTGACCTCCTTGCCTTTGGTGCCCGGCCGGAACACCTCAATCTCAGGGTAATCCTCATCCTCCCACTCCTCGGGAAGGATAGCGTAGCCGTCAGGTTGATCCACGTCTTCGTCCGCCAACACAGCATTCAATAGGCGCAAGAAGTTCTCCTCCAGAGCAGTATCTTCGAAAGGAGAGGAATGCCGGGCCACCTTGATGGGCTCATGACGGATGTTGCTGCTCAAATCAGCTGCAATGCGATTCTCTAGCTCCTCCTCCTCCGAAACCTGTCCGTCGTCTTGGTCGTCCTCCGGACCTTCATCAGCAGCAGATCCAGCACCTGTCTGGTCTCTGGTTCGCCGAAGCCTCGGACCTTCAGCCCCATAATATCGGTTAATGGCATCTGGATGTATTCCATCCAGTGGATCGTCATGATATACTCCCTCAGAAATCTGCCCAAGGAAACGGATATCCTGGGAACTGTGAGGGAGCGCTTTGACATTTGGAGGAGAATGGGAGCGCACAGCAGGGCTTTGGTCACTTGTCAATCCTGGTCCACGTATGGGATGTAGGTTCCATTCGTCCTGAAATTCGCAACAGTCTTCATTGATACTTTGAAGAAACAGACGATGCAAGAGCCATAGGTGGGCTGGATTTTTTCGGTCCAGGGAATGCATCCGGCCCAGCCTCGTGAAAAATGCCCGCCATCTTCGGGCAAACTGAGTGCCCACTTCTACCCAGAGCCGCTCAATGCGTGTATTCTTGTAGAACTGTGAAAATTAAGTGTTGATCAAAGCTGGGCTGAAAAATGTCTTACGATCCCCACATAAAAGATGCGCGGCCAGGACCTCGGTGCATAACCATCCAGATAGCTACCTTGGTATTCTCCCCACCGCGGTCTCCTCGAGGCGTGAAGGTGTACCGTATTTCTGGATGGCTTCAAGGAAGACTTCCAGGACAGTTGTAGCTCTATTGTTGGTACTGGCCTTCAGGCCGGTTACCTACATGTATCATGAGATTATGTTTGAAGCAATTAGGGCACTCACTGTTCGACAATATCCGTCCACAAAGCATGAATGACTATTCCCCACCAGATCAACTTGTGGTGTCCATCGCAATGCCACAGGTAGTTGGGCGTGGCACCTTGTAACGCCGACGATGGAGGGCAAGCCTCCTACGTAGCATTTGGCCCAAACCGTCTACTCTCTTGAGGGAAAGCCTGGCACGTTCCTCTGCACACGCAAACCATACCGGCGGAAATGACCTTGGAGATATCGTAGGCCTGATGTTGGCTTCTTAGCTTTGTATTGCTGGGTAATGAAGTCCAGATCCGCGTCGTCAATATCTTCAAATTTGGGACTGATTCCAAGCGTCCGTAGAAGCTTGCGCAAGGTATGACGGTGGATCTTGAGGGAAGCTGCCAGCTTTCCCAGCTTGATGTTTCTGTTGGGGCGGTGGCTTCCCTTGAGATAATCAGGATTAACTTCTTTTCTCGACGGCCACGCTTTTTTTTTTTACGGTGACTGGTTGTAAAAGAACAAATTGTCCCTCTCACTGTGATATCGGTCAGGTAAACCTTATAAAGGGTCAGAGCGTATAAGCAAAACGCACACTCCTTCAGCCGAAAGAGCAGCAATCTGAAGCTCGTAGACCCAGTGGACCAAATAATTCTGCACACTGGCGGGCCAGTGGCCAGGCATTCCCTTCCAATTGTCCAGAATGGGTAGGAGATGTCTAGGATGTTTGAGGATATGATTCGATATCTAACGGCGTCGCTGTCTTCTTGACGGAGTGAAGAAGTGCACGGTTGTAAGCATTGTCCAGAACCTGACGAGCAGTAATAATATTGACATTCCAAGGGCATCACTAGCAGGCAATGGAGGTAGGTTCTCCGGAAGGTTGGAGGACATGATAGGAACCAGCAGAGCTTTGAAGTTTGATCATCCTTTTCCCGTACGGCTATGAGCAGGCATCCAACTCTCTACTTCGTTGATGGCTCACTAGTGCTGAAGGTAGATATTTTTCATGGCTATCAATCCCAGCAAAGCTGACCAGACAGGCGGCGATGGCTCAGAGACACTCTACAACATTTATCGCGGTTCTTTGATCGGGAGCAGCGAGTTCTTCCAATCCATGCTGAGCCTTCCTCAAGCTGGTATTGAACCTTTGTCTGTGAACGGCAATTCCAAGGAGTGGTTGGAGGAGGCCAGGAGGCTGGGACTGGATGGCATGACTGATGAGAAAGCTATCACACGCTTCCCCTCAGTTCACTGCGTACGAAATCGAGAAGTTTCTTGATTTCATGTTCTTACACGGGTGTGTCACCTTGCTCAACATCTGACTCAGTGGGAGCTCACCCTCAGAGTGATAGTTGGACAGTGGCACATCCAGATGTCAATGTCTCATGTGCGGTGCTCAAGCTCAGCCACTTCTTGATTGTACAGAGGGGCATTGACTGGGCTAAAAACCACCTCGATGAAGAGCAGAGCCTCCAACCCACTATACGCTTGAAGCTGGGTCCAGCTATGGTTTCGCTGACTGGATTAAAAAGGCGTTTGACGACTTGATGTCCGTACCTATCAACGAGATGCTACCGGAGAGGAGGTCATCATAGGTTGGGAGGCTTACGTGCTTTAGCCAAGGCTCAGGCTAAGGTGCTTGATGCAAGGCTGAACATTGCGGTGCGAGTACCTGTTGTAAACCACTGTAACTTGTTCTTTAGGGCCATTGCTTCGCATGGCAATCCGAGTCTGTTGGAATTTCATGTATCTATTTGTTGACTTAGTCTATTGTTTTCCTTTAACAATCTCAGACAGTTGAACTCTGGATTGAGTCAGGGAAAAGGGTCTTGAGCTCAACTCTGGATGTGAAGTTCTAGTGTTGCCGGGGTTCGGTTATGTTCGGTTCGAGGCCGAATTTTCCGAACCCCGAACCGCACCTTGGGTTCGGTTCGGCTGTTTTCCCGAACCCCGCACCGAACCCGGGGTTCGGTGCGCACAGGTTCGGTTCGAGGTTCGAACCTGTTTGCACCCGATCGAACCTCAATTTTTTTTTTCACATCAGCCGGGTGGTTCCACTGGGCTGCAGTGAACATTGTTGGATTCCATGGGCTCCGGAGGTTATTCATTGAAGCAACAGCTAAAACTGAAGCTCAAGATGTCAATCAAAAGATCCCTGGACATTCGCAGTAAGTATGATGGCTTCTGCCGAGGGTGCCGCTGATGCGCCGTGAGCCGAGACTGATTTCCAGTAGATTCCGGTGTGAGCTTCGGCGGCCGGCACTGATTTCCACCATCACACAGTGCCGATCAGCCATTTGATACTTAGCTCCGCTCATGCTACTAGTCTCACAGAGACATGGGAATTAGACTCGTAATCAATCAATGTACAATGCGGCACGACATCTCACATCATGACAACCATATCCACTACTTATCATAGTTCTTCGATGCTCCTAGCACTGAAAATCACATCTGAAAACCTGTCTACGGTCCGTAAATTTCTACAGGTTCGAACAGGTGCGCACAGGTGCGCACAGGTTCGAAATTTCCGCAATTTTGCGAACCCCGAACCGCACCAAGGTTCGGTGCGGTTCGACCCGACCCTTCCGAACCCCAATTCGGGTTCGGTTCGGGTTCTGCACATGTTCGGTTGGGTTCTGCACCGAACCGCGGCAACACTAATGTGAACTAAGTAATTATTTGTATTTTTTGTGTAGTATGTTCTGGATTTCTTAAGTAGTCGGAGTCCGTTTGGATCCTGAAGATGGGAAATGACATGCCCTTTGCGGAGTAAATCATTATGTATTGTGAGTTCAGATTCAAGGAAGTACAAAATTCCAGACACCGAGTTTCTAGTGTTGTCAATGTCCAGTTCGGGAAAAAGGTTCGAACCCGAACTGAACCGAACTGAACCTCAAGTTCAGGTTCAAGGTTCAGGGAATGGTCGAACTGAACCTAAAGTTCAGGTTCGGGGTTCGGACGATGGAAGAAAAGTTCGAACCGAACCTGAACTTGAACTCAAATTTCAATAAACACTTTTTGTCGGGATTTCTCAACAATCTGGAGGATTTTCTTACCCAAAATTATGACGGTATTTATCACTGAAAAATAAGTACTCTGTAGACGTGCACCAAATGGTACTCACAGTGTCGTGGTCGTACATCAAATTGAGTTCGAGGTTGAACTTACAGTACAACCCGAACTGCATACGTGCATCAAATGCACGTTGTACATCGAACTCGTAGAGTCGTACTTTGTGCTTGTTGCTTAATGGTTGGTACGGATAAGTACTTCACTTTATGTGATATGTTGATTTTTTTGTGACCCAGAACCCCCCTGGAAAGGCATCAAAATTGCAGAAGTCCGAACCGAGTTCGAACCTGAACCGAACCTGAACTCAAGTTCAGGTTCGGGGTTCAGAAAATTGCTGAACCGAACCCGTGGGGTTCAGAAAATTGCTGAACCGAACCCGAAGTTCAGGTTCGAGGTTCAGGGAAAAGGCCCCCGAACTCGAACTGAACCGAACTTTGACATCACTACGAGTTTCCTTTCAAATCAACTTCTGAGAGGCTAGATGCATCCATAGAATCGCTAGGAACATTTCTGCTTACTCTCAATTTATTAGCTAGACATGCCTCTTCCTTTGCAACTATTTCTGTTTGGCGACTTCGGAGCCAAGGAAGCCAGAAAATTTGTAGTGTTTTTTTTTGCTGTTCAAACCAACTTCTGAGAGGCTAGATGCATTCATAGCATCCCTATGAACATTTCTGCTTACTCAGAATTTCTTAGCTAGACATGCCCCTTGCTGTGCGACGATTTCTGTTTGGTGACTTCGGAGCCAAGGAAGCCAGAAAATTTGTAGTGTTTTTTTTTTTGCTGTTCAAACCAACTTCTGAGAGGCTAGATGCATTCATAGCATCCCTATGAACATTTCTGCTTACTCAGAATTTCTTAGCTAGACATGCCCTTTGCTGTGCGACCATTTCTGTTTGGCGACGTCAGAGCCAAGGAAGCCGAAAATTTGTAGTGTCGTTTTTTCTTTCTCAAACCAAGTTCTGAGAGCCTGGATGCTTCCATAGCATCCCTATGAACATTTCTGCCTACTCAGAATTCCTTAGCTAGACATGCCCCTTGTTGTGCGACCATTTCTGTTTGGTGAGTTCTGATGTGAGGAAGCCGAAAGATTTGTAGTGTCTTTTTTTCTTTTTCAAATCAACTTCTGAGAGCCTGGATGCATTCATAGCATCCCTACAAACATTTCCGCCTATTCAGAATTTCTTAGCTAGACATTCCCTTTGCAGTACGAATTTTTCTGTCTACCTGATTCCCGAACAATGTGGTGACATTGTAAGATTGATCTATTACTATGTAGCTGTGCCATATCCTTCACATGATCAATGCTGTGCAGGACCTGGTCATCCACAGCCACATCTGTGGATTTTTATTCGGAGTTTGATTTTGCTTGTAATATGTTGATCATAGTTCCGAACAAAATAAGCAACAAATATCAAGAAGTTTCACATGACCGATGCTGTGCAAGACCCGGTACTTCACAGCCACAACCGCCTATTTTAATCGGAGATTGACCTTGATCATAATATGTTGATCACAGTTCGGCACAAGACAAATAACAATAAATTTCACCTGATCAATGCTGTGCAGGACCCGGTCCTTCACAGCCACCACTGGACTGACTTTCCCACCACAGGTTTGTTCACTAACTGCTGAGTTCTGTAGCATAAAAGAAGTGATGTTCAGATATAAGACCCTTGAGCAAAATCTAGTTATGCCATGAAAATGCCGTACTGTTGCATTGTAAATGAAGAATGAATCTGATCGAATGAACTGATCATACTAATCATCGCAAATCACATCAATTATTGATCTTTCTGCCTTTTAGTTCTCTATCATCAGATACATTGTGAAGATCTCTATTGACTGTGTGCAACCATACTCTGCTCCCTCTTCAACCAGTCCAATCCTGATAAAACTGTCTTTTCTTTTGCCTTGTCCAGCTTTGACATGAGTCAATGAGGCATATGATGTGTAAAAGTAAATGAGTAAAAGGCATGTCATGTGGACAAAAACAGTCAGAATAAATGACTAACTCGCAAATTAATTGCCTCGAAAGGCAAGGATGTTACCACGGTAAAAATAATAATAGCCTTAAAAGGAAAGGTTGCTGCCACACAGGAAAGACGTCATCGAAAAAATGGGACCCCACTCTGGCGGGAAAGCAGATGATAAAGACCGAGCTTAAAAATAAATTTTTAAGACTCGGAACCTTGAGCCATTGCATTCCACAAGCTTTGTAACGGTCATGATGTTGGTTTCTTAAATTGGTATTTGAAGTACAATGGCTTGAACGGCTGTTCAAAGGTGCTCAGACGGCCTGTTATAGTAACATGTGTCTCGTATATGTTTAATAGCCACGGCCCACTGGATTCATTGAAAATGTCATTCTCAGAACAGTATTGAAGTACAAAGGTAGAAGTACTAAGTAGCAGTTCAAAGGTATAAAAAGAATGCCAGTATGTGCACACCCTGTGTCTTGCCCCTCCATCCATCCCTGCCAACCTTAGCTGCCCCGCGATACGCGCCCTGTGAACACTGAGGACACGGGACGGCGGGACCTGCGCGTCACTCATGCGGGGCGGTACGGTCGAGTGTCCCGCCCCACCCCCCTCCCAGCCAACTCTCTCCCCACCAACCCCGCAGACCTAGGTTGCGCCATGGTACAGACTACAGAGAACGAGTCAAATTGAAATACTGCGGCGCCAACACGCCGAATCAACCGTGAGAATCGACCGAGTCAACCGTGAGAGTGATTGCATCAGTCGAAGATTACCTTGCTTGCCAAGGTTGTTCTGCGGTCCCGTAATTCGTGAGAAGTTATTCCCGGTGATGTCGGACAACACGATGGTGAAGAGAGGTATCGCTGAGAGCGTGAGTTGTGTCACCAGAGCGGAGTACAACATGGTATATTGTTCAACATTGCATAGAATTGAGAACTTTTTACGGTCTCACACTTTTGAACTGGTTTTTGGACGCGACGCAACTTCGCGGACGTCCGCGAGGTTCTGACGCGGTGCACGTGATGATGCCAGCGCCGTGTTTTACACTTATCCTACTCGCGCCGAGGGTGAATTCCTGGACGGTGAACTCACTTTGCTGCCCGGCTCTACCTGCCTTGTACACAAGTTTATGAACTAGCCCCTCTCACTCTGAGGTTTGTCTTCTCCAAACTTGCCCCAATCGCGAACACGTTTGACATGCCAGCAGGTCCCTACACCTGGACTTCAACACGCTGAGTGGCGCCATTTGTTGAAAACACTTTCGTTTGGTGGCTTTCCGTACCCTCTCCCCCTCTCCTCCGCTCATCTCTAAAACAGAGATTTCAAACCCTGTGTGCCTCCTACCTCAAGCACGGGCTTTCCATCGACACTGAGAAGGCGAATGGCGTCTTCGTTCCGCCCCGTTCGGGCGCGCTTCCTGCCCGCTTCCCGCCGCATTCGCGTTTGCTTCGTCTTGTGTACCATCCTCAGGGTTTGACGGACGTACGACAGCGTCAATTCCAGCTCGGTACGAGCGACACCTGACATCAGGGACGTTGAGATACCCTACGACATATAGGTTCCTTCCTGAAACAGTGTCTCCACCTATCCCGTGCCCGCCCGTGTTCAAATGCACTGAGCGCCGTCGTGTCGAGCCGCTCAGCAGCAGCATCAGCGCCCTCGCATCCAGTGCGCCCGATTTTTGCCGACGCTACCGATGTCGCCGCCGGCGCATACCCGGTCCCATCTGTCCCACTCTGCCCGCTTTTTTATCGGGGCCGTCGGCTCGATGAAGAAACTGGGCGTCACAGCTCGTTCTGACTGCGAGCGAGGCGGGACACCTGGCATGGAGTCTGAACGCAACGCGACGAGCACAAGCCGAAAGCGGTCCGCGGGTGCCCAGCTGTGTCTTGCTGGCGGTGGAAGTCCTGCGCGTTCCGGACAGGGGAGCATGTTGAGGTTGGGGGAGAGCTGCCTGGGACGAAAGGAGGTCAGGTTGCAGGCGTGATCGACGTACAAGGCAGCTTTCCTCACCGTGCACCTGCTCCCGGTCCAAACGATGACCGTCAGCAAGTCGAAACTGCGCCAACGCCCCGCCGAGCTCCGAGCACAAAGCTGTCCCCACCCGACGCTGGGTCCTGTTCGTCCGCGGCGGTGCAGAGAGGTATTCCGCTGAGAGCGTCAGGAGCGGGAGGTGGGGTGGGGTCAAGCTCGCGGAGCTGGGGCACACGAGGCCGCGGGGGCGCCCTCATAATCATCGATAGAACTCTCAGACGTCTATTTTTCATACTCAAACGTATTTTATTGTTCATGTTGGCGTAATATTGGGAGATTCACACTTCCTCGCACTTTCAGGGTTGTTTTTGGACGCGACGCTAATTCACGGACGCCCGTGAGTTTCTGACGCGTCCCACGTGATGACGGTATCTCTGTTTAGGCCACTCAAACATGTCCGCCTCACTCCGCCTTCGATTGCCGCTTTCCACTGCAAGCTTGCAAGCATGTACCCCTTCTCACCCCCTTCAGCTCCCGAGATCTTTCACATTTAAAACGTTCAGCTCACCAACTTCGGCCGCTACAACTCCTCCTGGGGTCCGGGGCATGCAGCTTGGCTTAGAACACGTACGGTGTCTTCGTGCATGCGGTGCCACGCTGCAAGAAGATGCCATCGCGACTCTTTGCGTTGTCTGCATGGGGAGATCTTCGGCAATGCCTCAAAAAGTTGGACGCGCTTTGAAAAATACGGACATCCGTACTTTTTCGACGCGATGTTATCCACTCACGTGATGTGGTCACATCATGTTACATCCACGTCAGCAATCCGACTGCTGAGGGTGAATCCTTCAGTACTACGGAGCTGCGACACCAGAGCTCCCGCCGTAAACATCTGAGGTACACCCATCCACATCTTTCCACACACTGCTGAATGATTCCTAGGAAGAGTTCCCCATGCTCTCTGTCTCGCGTTTGCGATCTTTCGTCAACAGGACAGCATGACTTGTGGTTTGGCTTGGAGGCATGCTGGGTTGTCTCGGTGCCTCCAAGCCGGTGCTTTTGGGGAGTGCTTCAGCACCCCCAGCATCCCCCTCATGCGGGGCGGACATCGCTTCATTAGCAGCCGCCCGCATTCGCCTATAAACCACACTTGCGCTCGCCACAGCTGCCACCGCCGCCACCGCCGTGTTCCTGGCCCCCGGCTCCCTCGCACTCACTTCAACTATGTTTTTCCTAGCTCTTGGACCCGTGGTCGCTTCAGGTATGTGCGCTTACCCATAGTTTTCGGACAACCTCGTACTTATGGTTTCTACAAGCCCTTGCTATCCGATCTGCGGTGCTTTACCGCTCCCTACATTCCCAACGTACCCTATGTTAGCCGTTT
>QVIE01000403.1:0-17533 GCA_013387415.1 Panellus pusillus | reverse complement strand
CGCCGTTACGAACACAGTCATAACCTACGAACCCAAACTTGGAAATCTTTGACAAGCCTGACCCTGAAGCATCACAGTTGTACTGATTTTCCCACGATCACATCAGTGATACAGACGAACTACGATTACCGAATCCCGACAGTTTTACTTCTACTTTCTATTCAAATAACCGGAACCCTAATCCTCGAACCATTAGTGGGTTTGGTCTGATTTTAGTAATCACACCTGCCTACTAGGGAACAAATATTCCCGTTGACATCGCACTCTTCAATTGTGCTTCTTCCCAGTTGCCTGGCACTTTGGGGAAGAGCTTGAATGTGTAAACCCGTGGGTATACAAGAGAGAGCAGAAGGGCTTTGGGAACGTAAGATGCTCCATCTTGAACGGTAAATCGCCCGTCCACATGTTGTTTCCCAGGCTGAGTGGTGGTCGCTGCTTTTCATCGAGGTGTTGCTAGCAATCGGCACAGCACATTATGCATTCCTTGTCTCTTCTCCATGCAAATGGCGGCTCGATCCAGTAGCATGGTGCTTGTGAGTTCATGTGCTGGGTGTGGCTTGTGCGGTTGCAGGACCTCGGTGGGCATCGACTCGTCTCATCTGCCATTTCTCCAACTCATCATCCAGGTCAGATTTGCGAGCACATATTCCACAGATCAGTGTCTTAACACTGTCGTTTGATGTTTGTTGATAAAAGAGAACCTGTCGCTCCCGAATATGTTCTTCAGACGGAACAAATGCCTGCACAAGGCCACGATGGCGGATGCTTGAAGGCATTGGGAGGACCTCCTCTGATTTGTCCAAACATATCCGCTTTTGCTGGCGTGTTCTGACATTTCCCCTGTTGTTTGCCTCCGTTTCGGTGCAGCTCTGTGTGTTTGCATTTTGAAAGACGCAGCAGACACTACCACCTCAACAACCCTCCTCTGCCACTTCCCTCACCAGGCTACGATGTGTTTGCGGGAGGTTCGTTGAGTTTCAGCACTTATGACAAGCACACTGTTAGAACAGGCAGCAAAGAGGACTGGAGTCAACAGTGAGAACTGGGGACCCAGGCTGAAAGCTAGCTAGCTATATACTGTCTGGCAGCAAAGAGGACTGGAGTCAACAGTGAGAACTGGGGACCCAGGCTGAAAGCTAGCTAGCTATATACTGTCTGTAACAAAAGGAAACCCAAAAGCAGAATACAATAAGGAACACAATAATGGAAACTCACCGAGGTGAGAACACTCAGAAGATGCTGAAAGAACAAGAAGACCGTTGTATAACGTTCGAGGACATAGAGTAGTGTATACGACAGGAGTAAGAAGTAGGAAAGAATGAGTACTCGTGCCGATGTCTCTGATTCAGACTCGGGGATGGTGGACTTGCTGGAGCACCATCTCGCCGCTGCAACTGCAGATGCTGATGTAAGGATGGTAACATTAATGTAATGTGGTCAGTGGATTAGAGTGGGGCGTGTTCCAATGTGCCCCTTGAGACAGGGTTCTGTGGGCTGAGTGCACAATGCATTGCTACAGGGAATGCCCAGCCCTTTTCACTGGCAGCGCAGCTTGGAAAAAAATCGCATTTTGGGGCCTGGAAATTACCATTTTAGGGCTAGTTTGGCAGCAATCCTGGTCAGGTTCATTTTCCTCCTCTGATGTGATTGATGCTGGCTGATCCTACATCAACCACCCGTTGTGCATCAATTATTTCTCGCTTAGACAGCAGATACCTCCATTGCATCTTTAGATCATCTTATTCCTTGTCCGCAATCAAATCTGCTTCCTTATCAACATCACATACTTATTCCCAGGCCAGGCCGAGCCAAGCCGCCGGACATAGCCGCCGGACATTCCTTATCAATACCCGCCCCACCCGCAATACCCGCCCCACCCGCAATACCCGCCCCCACCCGCAATACCCGCCCCATCGGCCTTTGCCTGCTTTTTTATTCAATGCCTCACCCACCCACTGCAAGCTTTCTTGTTTTGGTAGGCATCCTCAGTTACGGAGATAGTAGGGCATTTCTTTAGCTTTCAATATTGCCACATTGTGATCATATGGACTTTGAACTAGGGGCCCTGCCCCAGTTAAAGCTTTCCAGTCTCGCCAATGATAGCTAAGTATGCAAAGTCAACATTGGGATGTTGTCTGCTCGACGGCGTCGACGCGGAGTCCCGTTGTCAAGCCACATGTCACTATATCCCATTTAGGAAGCGGCGATCAAAATGACTTTGACAATCGATGGAGTCCCGCATCCTTTCTCCGCATCCTTTCTCGCCTACACCGTACATTCGCAGAACGCCTCAGCGGCGGTTGAACACCCTGTTTCTACACTACAATGAATAAAAGCTGCTCAATC
This sequence comes from Panellus pusillus, assembly GCA_013387415.1. NCBI lineage: Eukaryota > Fungi > Basidiomycota > Agaricomycetes > Agaricales > Mycenaceae > Panellus > Panellus pusillus. Next base: position 15,187 of record QVIE01000403.1, on the reverse strand, counting down.
CGAGGTTGAGCCCGGTTGATCCGCCCAGTGTGTCGTAAGAACCCGTGTACTTAATCTCCACTTCAAGTCCGTCCGCCACGTCTCTTGCTCCTGCTCCCCGCCGCTCCAGAACGTGTCCCTCTCGCCGGCGGGGCTTCCTTTGCGGCGGTCGCGCGCGTCTGCCGCTTCTTTGCTGGCCTGAAACACATTAATCACACTCATTTGCACCGACATTCTCTTACATGGTATGCTCGCTTGGATTCCTCGCTTTTCTCTTCCGGCCACTCTGTTCCTTCTCTCTGAAATACGGTCAGTCACCGGTCATCTCCCCATTCAAGTTGCTGGTCACTTACCCAATGACAGGTGACGCCAGCATTTCCTCCAGCGCCCAATCAACATCGCATACAGCGCCCATCCACTCGAGGCGTGCGGATCTGTCGTCATCTACGGCGTGGCCCCACCAGAGCAGCGTCACCATCACTTGCAGGACGCCGTTCTTGCCGTGGAGCTTCACCAACGTGCTCCAATCCGCGTCGTCCGGTGTGCTCAGCACGCCATTGTCCTCGACAACCCTTTCTGAAGGCTGCAGCGCCGCCCACCACTCCCACCAGTCCCCTGCAAACGTCCCTTCTTCTCCTTGCTTGCCCAGCTCACCCAGCTCAGGGATTTCTGTCCACTTTCGCCCGCCTGCCAGCCAGTCTTTTATCACACGCGGCCGGCCCCTCGCTTTCGTTTGCGACCCATCCGTGTATCCGCATGCAGCCTCGAAATCAAAGAAGCGCGCAACGCACTGCGCCCACTCGAGCCCCCAGCCCTTCCCACGCTCAAACGCGATGTGCGCGTGCCCCAACTCGTCCGACCACATGGCGCGATCATTGCGCTGCCAGAGTGCCTCCACCTGCCGATCGAAGACTGTCGCGTCGGCCGCTGGATGTCCTTCGGTCACAGGCGGGGCGACAGTCCCCGTAGGTGTGGATGACGTGGCAGCGGCTCTAGTCGCCGCTAGCTGAGACGCGGTTGCAGGTGATGTTGATGACGTGGCAGGTGCGCGCGGCAGCAGCTGACTCAGATTGGGCAGATCGTCGTCGTCGTCGTCCCGTTCCATGCGCGGTCGCGATCCCGAGGGTTCGTCATCGGGTGCCGGTGAGGTTGATGTCCTGGGTATCCCCAGCGCCCGCGCACGGCACTGAGCCTCCGCTATAGCTGGATCAGTATTTTTCGAGCGTCCTTGAGCCGTACATACAGTAGCACTCCTTTGCAAACGCGACCATGCTCTTCTCCACCTCAGCAAAGCCCACTTTATCATGCAATGGCCATTTCTGCACCGTCAAGCCTCTAGTTTCTCCCGCATGCACACTAAATCCCTGGTCAGTCAATCCTTTCGCATTGCTGTGATAGTACGAGACTGACCTTTGCATTCCTATAGCGCCACCCAGCTTAGGCATCGGGCCGCAAATCAATAACGAAGCACATAATCCGAAGCGTTCCTGGATCGCGTCCACCAGCGGCTGCAGATAGAATGCGGCGTTGTCCAAGGCACTTGAGATTCATGAGCCATCGTCACCGGGTAAGGCACAGTACTTACGCGGCAATTTCTTCCGGCGAGCTCACCGGGCTGTCAGCCAACGACGACTTCCAGGCCTTCACCGCCATCTCCCAGTCCCGGTCCCGTGCCCGTTCCACCTCCTTCTTCTGTGCTTCGCTTTCCCGGTCCCACATCTCATCCGTCACGATACGCCGCACCGCGAGAGCTTCGGGCGGTTTTGTTCCTTCCTTCTCTGCTTGCTCTCGCATCTCTGCCATCTTCGCATCAAACGCTGACTCAATCTTCGACTTGTAAAATTTTGTTGAATAGAACTGCTTTAGTTGCTTCCGAACTGGCTTTCGCGGGGCGCCGTTCAGGGAACCGACAAAGAGGTCCTTGAACGGCGCCTTCTTGCTTTCGACAAGTCTTCCCCCGTACTGGGATCGGTACCATGCACCTATGCGCTGGCATACTTGTCAGTGTCGGTGGGTCTGTAGCAAAGGATCGCGTACGTCACGGAGCTTTTTGAAGTGGGCTGCACGCTCCCCGAGTTCCTCGTTGTCTGCATCAGTCTCCTCCACCAGAACATGATCTTCCGGGGGATCGGGGATGTCGCGCTCAAGATCCTCGTTGTCCTTCAAGGTCTGCCCGTACTTCAGCAGGTACAGCCGTGCCATTTTGGTGTAGAACCTTCCCATCTCAACCTCGTTCCCCGCTGCCGCCATCCACGCGTCCTTCCGCTTGGAGAAGAATTCTAGCTTCGTCCCCCACACCCAGCTCTTTTTTCCCGGCTTCGACTTCGCCTCGCCTTTGCGATGACGCCGGCGCAAATCTTTTTCCATTTCCACCACACTAACATCTTCTCTCACCCACGGGCTAGACACAGGAGGCACAGAGACGTCGCGTGCCCTATACGGGGATCCAGGAGGTGTGGTGGAAGCGGGGGCCGGACTGGTGTCACGCAGGGGGACAGAGAATCCGCGTAGCGCATACGGGGACCCGGGGGGAGTGTATCTTGGAGCGGGATCGGCATCGCGCGCTGGGACGGAAAAGTCGCGCGCCACGTATGGGGACCCGGGGGGCGTCGACGTTTCGGGAGGTGCAGGCGGGACAGAACACTCGCGCGCCACATGAGGCGATCCGCAAGGTGTTGTCGTCACAGAGGGCAGGGGGATTGGGGAAGCCGAATACATACGCGTGCAGTTTGTTGACCGTAAAAACTAGTAAGTCTCGTTTCACGTGGTATCACTTGGCGGGGCTAATATCATCGTCTCGCAACTCTCAAGAAGATTGTAGAAACGTGGAATACATTGTTTTAATCTGGAATCCAAATTACACCCTCAGAAAATGCTTGCGCCTCATCGAACGAGTGCGTGGACAAAATCCGCTGTCCCCCACGCCGCCTTTGCGCTTTGATGAATGCCCGCTTGGCATCATCGCGATCTCCGTAGACGATGCCCTGCCGCCATATCGCGAAGAAACGGGCGTCAATCAGAACATCGTCCCAAGTGGAGCTCACACTTGACGGAGTGCTATCTACGCTGTCGGCGCTGTGGGTGTGCGGGACAAAATAGGCAGCGGGAGCAACCGGGGCGGCTTCAGATGGTGTAGTGGGGGTGGCCGCCTCGCCTTCCCTGGGAGCACTGGGGTGCGGGTGCATTCCCAGTGCGCAATGGAGCTGCCACGCTGCAATGCAGGAATCCATCGACTGATGACCACATTGTGTCCCTCCGGGGTAGCCGTCAACCATCGCCTTCGCCGCTGTCCTGCACAGGAGTCATCAGTGTGGCCAGCGTGGGGATAGGTAAGCATGATATCGCACCAGCTCTTCCAGACGCCGACCTTGTACCCTTGGGTCACCAGGTACATCGGGAACTTCCCATCCCCCGCCCCGCCACGAAAAGGCGGCAAGCACCAGTATCGAGGGTTGCGCTGTGGGTCTCGGCGGTCCGGGATTACTTCTTCAGCCTTGATATTCGTTGGTGCTGGGGTGGTCTTCATTCGAGTCAAGATGTGCGTCGCCCGAAAAAGGCAATTCACCCCTTCCGACTTCGCCCCATCCTCTTACCTCGAAATGTCCCAATCTGCCGACAATCTCTCCATCAACGCTCGGATGACTGGACCGTTCTCCGAGTTTGTGGAACCCTTCGACGTCTTCGAGGACGATAACGACATCGACACTCTCGCGGTCGCTGCCATGCTTGGGTACCGTGAACTCACTGGTTCTTTCAGAGAATCCTTCCCATATGATCATCCAGACCGCGTGGGGAACACTGAGCTTTTCCAGCATGCTTCCGCTCGCCTCTCAGCACAGCTAGGTAAGAGATCATCGATATTTTGTCGGCCCTATTCTGACACATCTTAGCATGCTCATCCGCTATCTACCGCTTTTCCGTTTATCCCATCCGCCGAGCCCATGCATGGTTCCTGATGTATGCTGATGCGGCTGCGGCTGCGGCTGCTCGTGCTGTCCCATGTGCGTATACAAAAGCTACTTAAGTCGTCTTTATACTGACTATCTATTTTGACTAGTCGGACCATTCCTCACGGACGCCTTTCTTTCGGCTGCCACCGGCAAGTCCTTGGATGCCGTTTCCGACCTTGGCGTTCTGCACATGACCTGGAACGAGCGATGGTGGGATCATCTGCTACCGTCCGCATGGGGTATCGAACCCGAGCCAGCGGATGAAACGCACCTCGGCTCGTGCTCGGAGGGTGACGGGTGGGGTGGCGAGGTCGGCAAGGGGTGGGGCAACGCGAGCTCAGAGGGTGGGGGATGGGGAGCTGGTGACGGGTGGGATGGCGACTCCGGCAGTGGGTGGGGCAACATGTGAGGGATGGTTTGCTGATCATTGCGGCCGGTGGACGCCGCGCGAGCCGTACACTTGTCCCCCATCGAAAATATAATGCCATTTCTCTTATGCATACTCTAAGTAACTATTTAAAAGCCTCCCGGCGGCTGTATCAGACGAGGGCCAATAATAGGGCCAATACCACGGCCGCCCAAGAGCTCGGCACGTACAGCTCTGAGACGGTCTGCCCGCTCCTCCTCCGTTGTCTCATTCACAAAGTGCCGATAATCCGCCAGCTCCTCCCGCCATTCCGGAAATTCCAAGTCCCGTTCCGCCCATATCTCCTTGACAAATTCAATGTCGTGAGGTTCCAGATTAACCGTAGACGGATTAGTCGATAGGAATGCCTCCCATTCTTGTACCTCTTCTGGGTCTGAATCATCGAAGTCAACCCATACCGGTACCAAAACATTCAGGTACATCCAGAACTCCTCAAACTCGTTTCTGAAGCAGTCGTTAAATGCATGTCATACATGTGCGACTTGTGTATACGCACGATGATTCAGTCATTGTCTCTTCGATCCGATCGCCAGCGCGTGCCCATCTGCGACGAATGACAGGCAATGGCGAGCTGGTAATGACATAGCGTTGTGAATCCTTATCATCCCCAGTCTTTGGCAGTTGCCGTGAAGCACGCAGGCGCTGCATACGTAGCCTGGCTTTTTCTTTCTCCTTTTCTGCATTTCTAAGTCGGGTAGATTGAGTGAGCATTGTTAAAACCAGAGAGGAATTGAGGCGAGACCTGGCACGATATCGCGCTTGTGCTTGAGCGTGAGCAGAAGTTGTGTTCTCTGTGCTCGCAGAAGATATGTCTTTCTGAGGTGTTCGTGACATACCTTTCGCTAGAGACCTGTTCGTGATTTTACCGGCGTATTTGGTTCGCTATACTTCACTTGTGATTGTTCGTGATCCACTCACCTTTGCCATGACCGTTTCCACTGCCGCTCTTCCGCAATCCAGCCCTGACCCCCCGAAACGGTACCAGTGTCATGCTCACAAACCCATCTGCCAGTATGGCCTGGAGCGAATGCTTGCAACGACACCTACCACACACCTTGGGGGCGAAAATGTTGAGTTCGGATGGGGTAATGTCTTGAAAGTGGTTGGGGCTGCAGGGTATCCTGAATTGACTCTGTACCACACTGGCTTGACCATTCCACAGCGCTGAGAAGGCCAACGTGAACTCGGGACCGCAGGCAAGGACGGCGGCGAGCGCGGTTTCGGAATGATCACGGTGTTTCCCAATTCAGTAAGTGGTCACGCAGGCATGGATCAGCGGTCCGAATGATCGCAACTTTTTCCGTTTCAGTGACTGTTCTCCGACCACCTACCGAAGTCTTATCCTTATTCTTGCTAGCTACTACTGGTGTGCCGCTAAAAACCTTACAATCTTATATGTGGCTTTTTTTCTATGCAAAATCCAAAGTCTTTCGACCTCAAAAGCGGCTACTAAAGCGGACCGCACCGCTGGATCAATCAGTGCCTGTTTTCTGATTATTCTATCACTGATTTCTGATGCTTTTCCCTCACAACCTCGCTTGCATGCTGCTCATCGCTTGGTCGGTACTGTCTGCGAGTTACCTTCCTATTAGATTGTCAAGCTCCTAGCCTTCGCAGACGCGGTTACCTCTGTACATTGTTCTTTGACACCTAACGGCATGGCGGTTTTGAGCGCGCAAAGACCTATGTAGTCACTCACCACGAACATGTCCGGTGTCCGGCAGCGCCAGCGATGATAGGCGATATCCAGTACGTACCGTAACCATCTTTTCTCATCAGACGCTAACATCCGGTACATCGGGTGAGTGCCGCCAGGGGAGTTTTGCATCGTAGTTTGGCATCGTACTTTTCTCTGCGGGAACCTACCTACATGCCCAAGCGCGCAACGGTCCAAAGACAAGCTGCAGGGCTCGAGCTCTCGCAATCCCTGGGTTCTCAGTGAAACCGGGGAGCTGATGCTGTTGGAGGACTTGAAGACTTTCCCCTCACTGGTGCGCCCAGGAAATACATCTATTTTTGTTTTCAGGCTGATTTCTCGGAGAACGTACAAGCAGTGCATCAGCACCGGTGACTGCAGTCTCTGTCCCGGCACCGGCCCCCACCACTGTCGTACGCGCCCCATCCAAGTCTTCCTCCATCTCGGCTCCTGGGCGCCCATATTGGGTCGGTTCGAAATTGCCCAGAGGGGGAAACGTGAACCACGTGAACGGCCCTTGTGGCCAGACGAGCTCTACATTGGCGACGCACGCCCACCGCCAATTGACGACTTCAAGGAGCACCACCGCTGCGGCATTTGTCGCAAACTCAAAGTCATCCGGTGTCGTGTGTCTGGAGCGTCTCTCGCATGCTATTCGCTGATATTCTCCAGGTCCACGTGCGGTCATAGTTACTGCTACATATGTATTCGCATATGGTACAGTTCAGTTTTGCATGTCCGCATTGCCCCACAATCATTATGTCCGCGCCGTTCCGTCATAAGGGCGAGGAGGAGAGTCTGCGGGCCGATTATCCGGACCACAATGATAGCAGTGTCGTCTCGTACAGCTGGGATGGATTGACATTTCCGCATATCCACTACTAGATATTGTTGCCTACTATACAGATGTGTAATCATTTTCACGAAGCCTTTTCTGTTCTCCTTCATCATGTCGGGCCGACGCACTACCAAATTCAAGGGCCCGCCCACAATGTTTACACACAATCCCAATATTTCAGAGGTGCACCTATCAATCTCTCAAGACGGTCGAAGGACGAATACACATTCGGCACCGGTGATCACAACGCCGGAGGTGCCCTGGTATTATCAAGAGGATGCAGCAACGAATGCAGCATTGGAGGCCGAGGATTTCAGTTATCATCTTGGTGACACCGGGCTAGTTCCAGAGATGTTAGAGCCGGTGGACGATGGAATTAACCTCAGAAAAAGCGCTATGAAAATTCCGTAGGTGTGATCGAACGGCTGTGATAATCGAGTACTGAGTTGTACACCAGGACTTTCCCATGCGAACCTGGGTTGAGTACCAAGACGAATATCTGGACGAGCTCCTACGGCTAGAAGGACGTGGCGATGCAGCGGTTTACTCACATTGTGGTGGCTGCGGCGAGGAAAACCCCGGTTTCGGTGCCAACAACAGGCATGCTTCGGCTGCGGCCTATTTTGCAAGCGCTGTACGATCTCACGGCACCAAGTACTCCCACTGCACTGGATTGAGGTCAGCTCTGCATTGCTGCCCGGCACAGAAGATGTTAATGGCTCAGTACTTACTAGGAGTGGAATGGTGACTTCTTCGAACGGCGCAGTCTCAAAGAGCTTGGACTGGGCATTCAGCTCGGCCATCCTCCCGGTTTCCGATGCCAAGCCCCGGTTGCAGCGCACGAGCTTTTTGTTGTGATCGATGTAACCGGCGTCCACGAAGTCCGTGTTTTCTTCTGTGACTGTAAATCTGATATCAGTCATCGGCAACAATTGATGCGGGCAAGATGGTGGCCTGCGACAGTCAAGGATCCACGCACCTGTGCCACCTTCACTGTGATGCGACTCTTCCAGCTTCTGAATTGTCTCGGGAAAGTTTCGGCACACGATTTTCTCCGCTCCTTGGAACTTCTGACAAATAACGATGGCTTGAAACCTCCGCCCGTACGGATCATCTGTTTCTAAAGGAGAACGAGCTGATAGCAACAACAGGATCGCCGCCGCGCGTTCCGGCACATCTGTCTGCAATATCGCATCAGTCTTAGGCCGAAACGTGCCGGAAGAGGACATGATCCCACCGGTATCAAAGGGACGGCTCAGGGTGAGCTGGCTTTGGATTGCAGACTGTGCCCGCTCGACGGAAAAAACTTGGAGCCTGGATGGGACTGTATCAATTGGGCTGAGATGCCAGAGGATCTACGGTGAGTTACTCGTTTATCGCTTGTAGTTATCAGACTCTGACAATCGACTACTTACCATAGTTACAAATACTTTCTCTTCCTTGCGCAGGATTGTAACTTCCGCCTCATCAATCGCGACGTCGGCTCCAAAGGCAAAGACCCGATCATCGGCGACGGCTTCGGGTATTTTGTCAATCACGGGAGATACACCGCCTTCCTGCGCGACCATGTGTCGGACGAGGAGATTTCGACATGTGCCGGTTTCCAAGCGATGTTCCTGGCAAACCGGAAGCGGGTGAAGGCTTGAGAACAACGGGGGTGGGCGGGGTCACCTGCGCACGGCACAACATGTGGAGACCAAACGGTATTGGTGATCTGCAGCTTGGTGAACGGTACGAACGTAATTTGCATTCATACGAGAAAGAACTGAATGCTCAAGTAGGCAATGCAACATGGACTTTATTCTCATGTCCGCACTGCTGGCCTTCAAGATATACTACCTGATTCTATCCTACGACATTGCATGTCAGTACGGGATCCACTTTTGGGACGCATGACGGGCTTACCTCCGGAGTTTCATCTGTTGATCGAAGCGCTGCGGGTGTGGTTCAAGGTATTGCCTTTTCTGTAAGAATGGACGCGTACTTACTCGGCTCAGGTGCCAAATTTCCACCTGCCGCCCCATAAGAAAAAGTGTCATTCAGCGTATTCGTTCCATTATATGTGGGGTGCCGGGAGGACGCACGGGGAAACGGTCGAACAGAATTGGGAATTTACTAACGGGGCTGCACCGTCTACAAAGATGATGGGGATGGGGACGAGAGCGGCGACGCTGGAAGACCTGTTCGGGTTTCATAATTGGCGGCGGACAGTGGCGTGGCGTGGCCTTCTGACCAAGCGAATGGCCGAGAACATCAAACAAGGACAGGTTCACCGGGATGCGTTTGAAGCGTTCGACGCAGCGCTTCGCGAGACGGAGGGCAAGATGGTCGACGGATGGCAAGAGTGGGTTCATAGATGGGAGTCCAAGCAGCATGAGGACGGGACGGAGTCGCCGTTTGAGATTGCTGAAAAGGGTAAGAATGATTCAAATCAGAGATCGTGATGCTCACGGCAAAGTAGCAACAACAATCAAGGATGTCCGCAAGCGTCTCGCAGAAGAGGAGCTTGTGCGAAGTGGCGACGGTGAGACGGCGACTCCGACACACTAGCGTGAACTTAAAATAGATTTAGGATCTTCCGCGGAACGTTACTGCAAAGCAACTACCACTTAAAACCTTCAATCCACACACACACACAACAACCAAATGAACCTTGGTATGTCAGAAGTCTCAACAATTTGAGTTCGGGTCACCCTGCAGTATACAGGTAAGATTAATGTTTCCTCGGAAAGCACTCTTCGTTTCTTAGAAACGTATCAGATCAAACTTCGAACTAAAGAGTCCTCGGGTTGATAGATTTCGGTCACAAAGTACACGAATGAACAATGTATTGGTTTTTATATTTAGATTCCTCGGAAGTATGTTCCTCGGAAAGGTTTTTGAAGCGTCCAAGGGGCGAAACCTTGCGAACCTCAGTAGAAACACCCGGGGTTTAACCCAGCGTACTTCCTAGTAACAATTTACAACCCCGATGCAACACGGAGAGGAACTGTGCTACAGCGAACCGTTCACACAATTGACCCAAGTTGAACCAGAGCTCGGGTACCTTTGAAAGCTTATTTGAGGGTGGCCTCGATTGACTCACGCACACAACACGCCCACTTTGGTTATGCCAACAAATTCACTTTATATGTAACTAGCTAAGAAATGTTTGGTAACAAATCTCCGCGGAACGTCACAGACCACACCGCAACCGTTTTACTAGCTTGGACCGAGGTCTGGGCAAGTGGGGGTTCGATATGATACTGTTCCTCGCGTTTCTGGTGGGTTTATATACATTTTTACAAGAGTGATGAGTAAATATTCTACAGTAATAATTGAGTGGTGGTGTTTATTTCTCCGATGCCCCGCGCGTAAATATGCCTGTTTTTGGGTCGGACAGTCAGCCAGATTATCCCGAGGGACTGCCAAGAACCCTTCCGAGGGAGCTGCCGGACGCGCGTCCTGCTCTCTCTCTGCCTATTGGTTCGATCTTTCCGCTCTGTACCTTTCATTATACCTTTTCTGGCCTCAATTGTGGAGCCAGGGCGCGAGGGTTCGCTGCCGGGTACGCGTGTATGCGCGGCGCCAGAGTACTACTCCTTTTCTTTATGTTATCTTAATTGGTCATGCCGTAATGTCGCGCAAATCACGCCACCGTGAAAAGCCGATATTCCCGACGAGTAATTCCGACCCCGAAGTGTTCCTCGGGCCTGAGTTCGATTCCGAGGAAAGCCATTCTTTCCTCTCTGTGAGTTGGGCGTTACCCAAAAATAGTATTCTTCATATATTCCAGTTCCTCGGAACCACTGTTCCTACTAGACGCGCTATTTATAGTTCCTCGGAAGTCTGCAATATGCATATTTCTCGAAACAATCATTTTCCTAGTAAGAAATCTTGAAAAAGTCTTCCTCGGAATATGTTCGTGCAATGGTCTTTTGTTATGGGTATATCTCCTGGGTATGGTGCCTAGCATTTCGTTCCTCGGAACCCTTTCGAGTTGGTATACCGACTGCCATTTGGTAGAACAGCCAAGTATTTACCATACTGCCGAATTCCCGCTCGTATATGCATCATTAACACTCGATCAGCAGCTCGGAGCTCGACTCTGACCCTAATTGTATATCACCAGATAGAGGCATTGGTGTGCGCACCAAAATTGCAAAAATGCAAGATTACACGCCTGTTTATTTAGCAGTCGTATCATCTCCCCTTCACTAAATCTCGACCGTCCCCGGTCGCGGACATGCGCGATCATAATCCATCGACTTAGCGTTCCTCGGAATGATAGCTTCGCGAGGAATTCTATTATTCGTCATTTAATTGACCCTCGGTGCACTTTGTTGACATATTCTGTCAAAAGAGTTTATTAAGAACCCTTATTCGGACTTTCCGATTGTTCCGTGCAGATCATTCTCACGGTTGAAAAACCTTCCTCAGCAAGGTTCGATTTGCGTCTTATTCCCGGAGTGGCTATCAAGTGTCTTCCTCGATATAACCACCCTGCTCTGAAGACTGAGGTCTCGAACGCTCGAAACACAGCCCGTAACTCCTTCCTCGGAGACCTTTTGATATTAATCCGCTCCAAAATAGCGCCTTCGATTTTCCATCACACGAGGCAGCTTTTTATGGAGGCTTCATTTCCCTTTAAGTCCTTTCAATATATTTGAGGACTTCTGACATCTAGGGGACCCTGAACCGCTATGTCGGCGGAGTTCGCCGTCAACGGTCTCCAGGGCTTGGTCGGAAATCTTCGGCCAAGTCCGCCCTTTTTCTTCTCTTGTGGGATTTCTTGTCAGCACCCAACGCCACCGTTCTCCCTGCCACTGGCGTCGACTACTACTTCGCAATCCACCCGGCTATTCAGCCCTTCTTTGTTTTGGTCCCTCCACGGTCGACTGCTATGGCGAGCCCTGTCGACACCCTTGCTCCGCTTCGAGCGTTCTTTACGCATACGACCGTTGACGCCGACACTCTGCGTCACGACCCCTGGCTCACTTTGCGCGAATTTCCCGACGATGCGCAAGCCCTGCTGGAGCTGTTCGATGGCAACGCGGCGGACACGGTTTCGCTCGCGTACGCGCGCCCATTGTGGAGTTTTTCATCGATCTCGTCGTACGTTTCACTTTTCTGTTTCTCCTGTCTCATACGTGACTTAATCTGGACCTCTTCTGTTTTTCCAGCTCACGTATCGCACTTATCAACGGCTGCCCGACTTTAATCTGCCCTTCGAGCAGTTCCTGCAACAGGCGTATTTTACGGTCTTCACGATCGTGCATCGTTTTCCTGGGGACTTGCTCACAGATCCCGACCGTCGCCGCGCTTTCCTCGCTGGTTACCCCGAAGAGTCCCGTGTGCCTCCTGCCCAGGTAACTTCGAGCTTTTCATTGTCTTCGTAAGGCCCGCGCTGACTTATTCCTCTCTTTTAGCCAGAGCTAACCTCGCAATTCCAAATCCCACCCCACCGCCAGCCATGTCTTCAGTAAAGCGCATGATGGCTTCGGTCGGCAAGGGCGGTCCGTCGCCTCTCGACTTATTTCTCTCAACTCCGAGCAAACGCGAGGCGTCCCGAGGACTTTCACCGTCCTCCTCTAAGCGTCTTAAACAAGAACTCATGGACTCTCCCGTCATGCTACCCCCTAGCGGAACCGATCCGCCTGTTATCGTCGCCGACGACGAGGAGGAGGCCGCACTCGAGGACTTCGTTATGGACCACCCGGTCATTACCGTGGAGAGCGAGGATTACGATCAGTCCTCTCCTCCTCCTCGGAGTCTTCTACCCAGGGTGATCCAGAGCCCAACGTCGTCGTAAGTACCGCTCTTGTTATTTTTCTTCTACTTATTTTCTAACTTATTTCTTCGTTAGCAGGAGCTTCAGGGCAAGGGCAAGGGTCGAGCCACCTCCGACGTTGCCGATAAAGCCCCCTCGGTGACCGCTTCGACCGGTTCCGCCCGGTACGGGCTTCGTTCCAAGACTGCGCCGTCCACGCCCAAGGTTTCGGCCAAGCCCAGCACCATGCCGTCCGTGCCTTCCTCTCCTTCGCGTCCTTCGCCGCGCAAAACTGGTCGGGGTGCTGCCGCCGAACCAGCCATCCATCGCACGCGTAAGGACGAAAACCTGCCCGCGATCGGTTCCGCGGACACCGTGTCCCAACTCGTCGGCGCGTCTTCTTTCGCTACCGAACGCCGCCAGTTTGCTCCCGAGGGCGCTCCAGTCAAAGCGCCACCCGGCTTGCTCTCACTTGAGGAATACGAGAATGCCGACCCATCCACTGAAGGTTCGCATCTCCTACCTCTCCTTATTTATGTTTTGGTTGACCGACCCGGCTAGATTCTGTCCGTCCAGCCACTATTCCGGCCGTTATTCCTAGCCATATCGTTGAGTCCGCTATCCTCGGAGAGAACTATGACTATGTAAGTTGTTCTCTGCCTCGCAGCCTCTCGACTTGCTGACTTAAAAGTTTCTTTCTTAGACGCATTTCCGCTGCCTGGCTTGTATCACGCGCAACACGACTTGCCGCTTCCGCCGATGGGGCGCTGCTTGCCAGACGTGCTCGTCTATGCACGCGAAGTGCGAGTTCGGCACCAACGGCTTCAATTTCCTCGCCGTGCAAGATCGGCAGGTCGCCGGGATGACCGTCTCCAATCATCGTGCGTGCTTTTTACTTAATTTTCGTCCCGAGGAGCTCAATCTCTCCGTAGATCTGATTAGCCAGTTGGGCCACCTGACCCGTGCTCGTCGTGCCGCCGAGGCCGCGTATGCCGTCGCGGCCAACGCGTATATCGACTACGAGGATCTCGCCATGACGGTCGCTCACGAGTTCTTCCAGGCCGAGGCCGCGTTCCCCGCAGCCATGTTTCGTTCGAAGTTCCAGGACGCCGAATACGCGACCACTACTCTCCATCAACTGTTCGAACGCCTCGGTATTGATGCCAAGAAGGCTCTCGCAGCCGCCCATCTCCTCGAGTCCGATCCAGAGATCATCCGTAAGGACTTCGTCGATCGCGGCGAACATACCGATATCATGGCGCTTCGCAAGGCCGACGCCTTCCTCGGTGGAGCCGGACGCGTCGTCTATGTTCCGCGTGTTTCCCCGCACGCCGCGTCGGGCGTCAACTTCTTGACCCAGGAGGCCCACGACACCGTGGAGCATAATTACATGAGCTGGCACTCCAAGGTCATTCCTGCCGTCCCCGATGCCTTCAAGAAGGGAAGCCGGCTTAGCGACCCTAGTCCCTCGGACGTGCGCAGTTCATCCTCCAGTGGTAAGTCCTTGGTGTCTTCTTTCGTTTCTTATCCTTATTTGCTTTATTTATTTTAGCGTTAGGTCCTCCGCTGTTCTCGCCTTCGCGACCATCCCGCTATCGCCGGGGACTCCTCGTCCACCCCCGACGACCTCCCGCGTCACCTCGGACGCGATGGATACGGATGACACAGTACTCGCGTCACCGACCCCGATGGGTAAGTATGCTTTTCCATCGTCTTTACTGTTTCTGATTTGTCTCCTTAGACCCGTTCGCCCGCGACACGTTCGGTGCCCCGTCCTCGCACTCGTCAGCGCCTATCCCTCGGCAGAGCCGCGCTTTTCCCGGTCGCCGCTTCGCCGTCGGAGGTAAAAGATACGAATCGCGGCACCAAGGCAGAGACGCCCAAAAGCCGTATTCCTGGCGCGTTCTCCCATCTCGACAAAATACAGTAAATTACGGGCCGGAGGGATGAGATGATGGATCTGAAGCCAGGATGGGTCGAGGAAGACGACAGGCACGATAGAATGGTAGCCATAGCTCGATGTTTGAGCTGTAAAGCACGACAGCTGGGCAGGGTACCGTTATAGCAACGGAACGACGGCGCGGATGAGGGCTTTGTCGATACTCGCCGGGGGAAACGGGATCTCGAGTGCATGACAGCAGTACATCGTTCCTGTAGATGATGCTGGGACCGTATGCCGACGCCGCGAAAGCCCGACGAGAGTCGCGAAAACAGCTCTACCGCGTGTGGGTATCATACAAGAGACCGCGAGTATCGAACCGGCGGGCCGAACTTATTAACAAGCTGGCCGAGGCGCCGGAGATATAGAACGTCAGGACGCCGTAGCCGACTCAGCGACGTAGAGGTACAGAATCATGTAGCGGGTTTTGGTAGGTATCTGCGACGATGAGTACGGAGAAGCCAAGATAGAGAAAGCGAGACTCTCACAGGCGATGGTGGTCCTAGATGCGACGTGACCATTCAAGAATTTGAATAGCATTTTGTGGACACGAGAACGAAAAAGAGCTGGTCAGGGCCGGAAGGCACTGGGTCTTGTGAACCGGACGAC
>QVIE01003245.1:0-15882 GCA_013387415.1 Panellus pusillus | reverse complement strand
TGGCCCAACCGTCCGAGGTCGAGCTTCACAACAACCGAGCGATCACCGCGTGCGAAAGCACCGTGCATTGCGGAAAGAATGGGCTTGAGGTCGAGAGCATCGAGAATAAGCTCTCCATCCGAATCTGTCGAGAATTATTAGTGAAATCATCGCTGCATTCAAACGAGCTGCTACACACCTTGGCATCCGCATCGGCGGGAACCTGAGCCGTGAATGTGAAGCCGTGTAGTGCTCCAGAGGGAAGGATACCCGGGAGTTTGTGATCCAGAGCCTCCTTGAAGTCAGCGCGCTGAACCACAAAGCTGAAAAGACGTGATCGGTGGGAGGATTGGTGTATACTGCGAATTCGGAAGGCGGTGACGAAGTCGGCAATGACATTTTCTGCAAGAGGATTCGGGGCGGTGTGCAAAGTAGAATCCTGGCAATTGGAGAGCGTAGGCGTGTACTAGCTGAGTCGGAAACTTAAGGTGCAACTCGAGAGGGCAGCAAAGATATTCTAATTGGGGAGTTTATAGAGTACATATATGAGCCGAGAGCGGTATTAGCCCTGGAACGGGAAGCTAGGATACCTAGAGAGGGTTAGCCGGTGGCAACAGGTACGAAAGGGACATGAAAAACTCAAGCTGAGAGCTCCACGACGTGAATTTGAATTGGAGGCGTCCTCGAGGGCGGGAGAGGCGGAAGGCGAGAATCGAGAGTAAAGTAATATAAAAGGATGTGGGACACGCAGGCGGTGACGGCGGGTTCCTTGGGTGTCGCGCCCGGTCGGGGTCGTGGTGAGACGGAGGATAGCATTGGCCGTTACTGACAGGCACAGCCTTGCTCGAAATAGTGTTTGATCCGGCTGAAAATCGCATCATATCAGGCCGCTCTGCCGAAGGGGTTGCCAAATAGACTAATGAAAGATTTCTCAACAGGCGGGGTTTCTCCGAGCAGCCGGGTTCCCAATAGAATATCCCTTCCGTGTGACCCTCGAGGTCACGCGTATGGTCAGTAGTGTTCGTCGTAAGCCAGCAGGTTTTCAATAGCCGGCATTTAGATCCGATTCGAAACTCAGACTTTTCAAATTGATATCAATGCACTCTATAGTTGTAGTATACGGACCCGTTTCATATTCGAGTATTCTCAATGTAATGTAATTCCTTTCTACGCTTGTGAAAGATATATCGATGCATGCATTTTCGAAACTATCAATACAACTTTCCATACATCAAGTTTGCACTCAAAATTCAGTTGGTCAGAATCAACATGTATCGAGGTAAGTTTCGGCGGATTTGTTTTGCTTACGAAACAACTAGTAGTGTACCTAACTTAAAGAGCATTTATATCCCTGGTCCCCTGCTGTGATGATGAATTGTTTAAAATGATTCAGTACGCTCTGTGTTCATATTCCAGAGATGAAGTATTGACATTGTATACTCCACTGTACTGGAAAAGACTCATGAGTCGTAGCGAAGCACGAGTTCCGGCTAGTGTACTTAATATATTCAAGACAAGTATGTACAAGGTAAATAAGGGAAACTACACAGCGGCATGCCGTCTGTATTGGGCTGCAGGAGTATCAGTTAATTCCATGAGAGTGAGGGCAGAAAAGAACGAACCAGACACCATAGCATGGTCTCGCTCGTACGGTTCCAAGGTAACCTGCTCCAGCGGCTTGAACCGCGCAGCTTTTAATTTTTGCAGCTCGGACGCAAACACGACGTCCGGTGCGGCTGTCGAGTCGATACAGCTGGCCTTGATGGAGATGACGACGTGCCCAAGGTCTTTGAGGAAATGCTCCGCGTTCAGGATCACGATACGCGCCTGGTCGGGCTGTGCGACATCGGCAAACACGACGTCGACGGTCGAGATGAGCATGCGGTATTTCATCGGTAACCGTGCGTCCTCGACGATGGGATGACGTTGGTGCGCTTCTTGGCCATGTTTATCAGGTCGCGCCCTGACCGCAGGGAGAATTCGACGGCATAGACGACACCTTCCGGCCCAACGATGTCGGCGACATGGCTGACACTGGTGCCGCTCGCTGCGCCGAGATACAGAACTTTTTTGCCGGGGTGGATGAAAATGTTGTCGAGTCCTCCGAGGACACCCGCAGCGAGTTTACTCCGGAAAGGATTCCAGACACGGTACTCCGTCTTTGTGTTCTCCACGTCGCCTTCGATGGAGATGCGCTTCTCCCCGTACACCGACTCGCCAGGAACCAAGTTTTTGGTGACGAGCATGTGTTCCTTGCCCTTGGCCACGAACACCCCGGGTGCCGATGGGGCTCCAGGACGGTGTTTGAGCCGCCCCTGGCTCCTCCACGGCCCCCTCCCGCCACCGCGGCCGCCCCGTCCACCTGGAGCCCCCCGTCCACCGCCTCTGCCTCGAGATGTAACGCCGCCGCCGCGCACGCCTCCACCTGAAAGCAATGAGCACGAGAAAGACTGGATGATGTGGTGGACTGACCTCGCCCTCCGCCACGAAATCCGCCTCGGTCACCGCCGCGACCACGGGGGCTCCCCGCCCTCCTCCGCGTCCACCGCCGCGACCACCAAATCCACCGCGTCCACCAGAGTCTCCTTTCGCTGAAATTTTAGAGCAAAGAGAGCAGTAGAAGCAGAGAACTGACCGTATGCCATTGGGGGAAGACAAGATTTTTGAAAAACCACAACACGTGCACACACACGCGATGTCGCAGTCACCGATGATCTGGATACCGAGGAAATCGACGGAGGAAGTGGACTGGACGACGCCGATCCGCAACGTGATTGCTACGTCGTATGGCGAGAACGCGGACAACTACGCTGCCGAGTGTGCCTCCCTGCAGCGGTGTCGGCAGGACGCCGTGCGCGGCGCCGGCAGCGACATGACTGCTCGGGATCTGCTGTACAAGTACTTCGGCCAGCTCGAGCTCCTCGAGCTCCGCTTCTCGGAGATTCGCGTCACTTTCCCGTGGCACGACGCGTTCACCGGCAAGCTCACCACCCAGATGAGCATTGCTTACGAGAAGGCCTCAATTCTCTTCCAGATTGCTGCAACGCACTCCGCAATTGCCGCCTCCCAGAACCGCTCTTCGCCCGAAGGCCTCAAGCGCGCCTTCTACTACTTCCGGGCCTGTGCAGGCATGCTCACGTACATCAACGAAAACTTTCTCCACGCCCCAAGCAAAGATCTCAGCCGCGAGGTCGTCAAGTTCCTCATCGGCGTCATACTTGCGCAGGCGACCGAAGTCTTCTGGGAGAAGTGCGTCGAAGAGAAGAAGGGCGCCGGACTAGTGGCCAAGATGGCGTCCCAGGCCGCGGGCATGTACACTACTCTCTGTGAAGAGGTCAAGGAGTTTATGGGTCAGAACATTCTCGATCGGCACTGGGTTACTCTTATCCAGGTACGCCCGGCTACCGTATTCTCTGCGTGCTGCGGCTGACGGAGGAGTCAGATTAAATCTAAATATCTCACCTCGCAAGCGCAGTACTATCGCGCTATCGCCGATACGGATGCGGGGACGTACGGAGATGCCCTTGCGCGCCTCACGTACGCCGAATCACTCGCAAAAGAGGCACTACGCCTCTCTTCGTCGTTTACGCCCACCTTTGCCCCCGCGACTGCCACTACTCCGTCTTCCTCCACCCTCCCCGCCGATGCCAACTCGTCTATGCTCGCGTTGGCGAAATCGCATGTGGCGCTCGTCAGTGAACGCCGCGCCACGGCCAGCCGCGAGAACGACCTCATCTACAACGCCATTATTCCCTCGCAGGACACACTCCCGCCGATCGAGACCAAGACGACCTTCACCGTCGCGACGCCCATCCCGATCCAGGAGATTTACGGGACGCCTGAAGTGCAGAAGACCATCGGCGCGGACTTCTTCGGCCGCCTGGTCCCGTTGAGTGTGCACGAAAGCGCGTCGGTCTATTCTGAGGAAAAGGCAAAGCTCGTACGTGGCGAGGTGGAACGCGCAGACACGGCCGAGGGCGAAGCACGCAGCTTCTTAGACGGGCTGCGGATTTTGCCTGGTCTTGAGCGCTTCCGCGGGATTTTGCAGGGGGACAGCAGTGGTGTCCCGCAAGAGGTGGTGCAGTGGGCGGCGGACATCCGCGCCGTCGAGGCGCGCGAGCCTGTTGAAGCGCTATTTGCTCAGCTAGCCAAGCTCAAGGCCGCGCTGAGGGACGAGTTCGATCCCGCAAGCGGGATTGCGCGGGAACTCGACGCGGAGAGCAGGGAATGTGAGGCCATGCGGGTCCGGTATGAGCATCTGTGGACGCAGGTGCCAAGTGCGGGTTGAACAAGACGCTCAGACTGGATTTGAAGGGGCATGGTGCTGCTATGGAAGAGGCTGCTCGGAGTGACGCGCAGGTTTATGCGCTTTGGGAGGGCGTGAGGTCAGATGCCGAGCTCCTCACGAGGGGCAATCTTGAGAGTGTCTTCATGGAGCAGAATAACCAGAGCTTGTTGGATCTCGGGGAGGAGGCGGACAGGGCGGAGAGGGAGGAAAAAGAGAAGATATCGGGGCTAGTGAGTGAGATCGAGGAGCGGCTTGCCGCGCTCAAGAAAATCGAGAAGGAGAGGAACGAGGTGCTCAAAGACCTGAAGGAAAAGGTTGGATTTTTCTTCGCTATCTTTCAATCGCTAATTTCTCGGCCAGGTTCAAAACGATGATGTTTCGCACCTTCTCTTACTAAACCGCCGGAATACTGGGGTCGAGCCAGCGCTGTTCGCTGCTGAACTGGAAAAGTTCCGACCGTACCAACAACGCCTTGCTGCAACCATTCATCACCAGGAAGTAGCACTGCAAGAGGTTGCATCACGCTGGAAGCTCCTCAAAGATTTCGCAGAATCCAAGGGCCCAGCACGGAAGTGGGACGAGAAAGACAAGAGGCGCAAGGAGGGTGTGCGGCGATTCGGTCGTGCACGGGAGGGCTACGAGGAAGTCCGTGATGGGTTGGCGTGAGTAGCATTATCTCTGCATTGTGCTCAACTAATCGACGAATGTAGGAAGGGCCTGCAATTCTACACAGAGCTGACAGACCTAACGGCCAAATTGCGTCGCAGCGTCAAGGCGTTTGTCAGTGGGCGGGCCAAAGAGCGGGAACGTTTGGTAGGCAAACTCGAGAGTGAGAGGCGCTTTTCCTCCGCGGGACCGCCTCCTCCTCTCGCAGCCAAACCACCACAGTCTTCGTTGGAATCTAGCTTCTCGAGTATGAACTTGAGAGGTTCGCCGGCTCAATCTCAGTGGCAGGCCGCCGCATCTCAGTCCCCTCAGCCGCAATATTCCCCACGATCACCGAACCAGCGTCCTTCCCCTGCACCGCAATCGTATTCGGCTCCTCCGCCACCCCCTGCACAGTATAGCACCCCTCCGCCGCAGCAATATTACGCGCCGCAGCAGCCTCCAGCGCCGTCGCATCAACAATCATTTCCACCTCCGCCTCCTCAGTCTGTCCGATACTCTCAGCAATCTTACGTCGCTTCAACACCTGCAAACGACCCATACGCTCACTTAGGCATGTTCACAGCCTCTTCCTTCTCCCCTCCACCCACGACGCAAGCTTCTGGCGTCTCCCCACCGCCGCCTCCACCGCAGAGCCCTTTCGCGCCGTCACACCCGCCGCAACCGCACAGCAGGGTGGCTATCAGCAGTATCCACCACCTCAGCAGCCAGGAACAGGAATGTTTCCTCCGCCGCCACCTCCGATGTCGTATCAGTATGGTGTGCCACCACAGCAATACCAACCATCTCAAGGACAGTATCATGGATAGTCGCAAGGATGTTTATTTTGTACGATATTCTATGTATTCGCATATTAGTGCGCGTGGTTCTTGTGGTGCTCTGTAACAGATAAATCAGCTTGCACACGGCGGACTGCGGTATGAGCGCACTCAGGTGGACTGCCAGGGACATGTTCAATGAGAGAACATGAGAAAAGACAGGCAGACGCACGCTGGTAGTCAATGGTGTATCCGATAAGGAACAGCCCGCCGATGATCGCGAGAACAGGCGCCCCGGACGCATTCTTCCCGCTAAAAAAGCGCCCCTTGATGCCGCCGTAGCGCGCCGGGGCAGGCCCTTTCGGTAGCTTGGAGTAGAAGTCGACAAGGGACCGAGTCCGCCTCCAGAGTTACCAGACTGGCGGGGGAGTGAAGTGAGCATGACCATCGGAAAAAGCGGATGTGCGTACGACGAGGCCAGGGGTAGCGATTTTGGGAGGCACTAGGCCATTGAGCTGACGGCGATGAGGCGACGGATGCATGGCGGAAGGAAAGTTGGGTCACGGGTGGCATCAATCTCGGGCAAAAGCAGATCACGTGTAGTTGTTTCTCTGTCTCCGTTCTGCTTACTGTTATGCTGTTTAGGATGATTATATTCATTTTGACAGACAACTCGTGGCCTAATGGTCTAGACGTATGATACACGCTTCGGGTTCTACCCGTCACAGGAGTGATTTGTGTGTGGTCCCGGGTTCAATTCCCGGTTGGGCCTTTTTGATTTCCATTTTAATTCCATTTTCTCATTCTATTATTCGAATCAGGGCCGCTGCGTCCTCTATCCCACAGAAGCTGGTGTATACGTGATTCATTGAGGCTCCGCCGTATTCTGCCCAGGCACGAGGATGTACAATAATTGTACACATCGGGATAACTGCTGAGACCGTGCCGTGTACACTTCAATTCCTTCCTGGCATTTCTCATGCCTCAGGCGCCTGGAACATACGATTAAAAACGTGAAGATGGCTTGAATTCCAAGATGATATGCGACAAGATGCGTGTGTAAGAGAAAACAGTCCATGCTGCTACATAAGAATACAACCTTCTGGTGGACACGTCCACCCAGGCTCGTCTACTGCCTTGACGGCGATCGGCCCAGCGCGGCGGCGAATCTCTATGGTGTACTCGCGCTCCGGCTCGCCCGGTAAAGGTACATCGTACCACCACCGCAGCAACTGCCCCTCGACCGACCAACCCCGCACTCACTTGCACATCAACATCCACGAGCTCCTCCCCTTCTCCGCACCCACGCGCAGATCCACGGCGACTGCAGTGCTGCCGCTGGCCGTGCTTGAGCTCATGGCGTCGAGGTTGACCGTCGACGTGTTCGTGCTGCTGCGCTGATGTCGGCGTTCCTCCTCCATGCTGGCGATGCTATCCGCGTCGCTCGAAAGCAATCGTCGGTCCGCGTAGTGCACAAGAGGAACAAACAGCTCGCTTGATGGATCTTCCTCGTTCACTGCATCCGCTTGTAAACGGTCCTCCGGACGCACGCGAACCACGAGTTTAAAGTGCGCGGTGGCAATGTCGAACGCAATGTCGCGCGCAAGACCGACGAGCTTGGTTGGCCAAGGACGGCAGAACGCACGTACCGCGCGAGCCCCGTCGGTGAGAAAGTCGTATGGGTTCGACCGCCAGCCCGCACCCTCGACACCGCTCCGGCTCGTGAGCGAGAACGTGGAGGGCGCCGATGTGACAGTCGCAGATGCTCCGGGTGGCTTCTTCAGCAATCCCGCTTCGCTGCCGTACGTCGCGCTCCCTACACTGATTCCATAGAGAGGGTTTCTGGGAGGACTTGTATCATCAGCGCTCCACAGACTCAAGTCCTCCATATTCCATCCGTCGCCCCACTCGTGCGTCGAATCAGGACAGTACGTCCACACTGTCCAGTTGAGCGCGTTGGCCCATCTGCGCCATTCAGACTGGCATCGAGTGCCTTTTCTTGCTGGCTATAGTCTCCGATGCCGTACCCATTCTTGTCGCCGTAATACGAGCGCTTGGCGTCCATGTCGAACGGAGTCCCAATCTCGCCGATAATCGTGGGGTAATCGCCAACGATCGAAGCGTCGGCCTTGAGCATACCAAGCTGATCTTGAAGGGAAGCCCGAATCGCACGACTGCCAATCTTGACAGCTTGCAACGTCGAACGGTATTTACCTCGCAAGAGGCCAAGCGCGTCCGCATTAAACCAGTTCCAATGCCGCGTTATCAGGGTCAGTCCGTCGTAGTAGTGTCCGGAAAGAGCAGCGCGGCCAGCAAGCACGTCATCTGTTAATGTAGGCGGCTGCGCAAACACGGGCGGCTGCACGAAAAGGATCGCCTCGGGGTGAGCAGAGCGAATGCGGCGCGAGAACGCTTCAAAATGGGGGCGCCAGTAGTCGGCGACAAATTCGACAGGATCATCTGTGCCGGGTAGTGTTTGGAAATAGCGCGGGAGCATCATGTATCCCGTCTCTATGTCCCACACGCCGTGCTGCGCCCACAGACACGTCCGAGTTCCCAGCTGGTAGCGCGTTTCCAGCCCCACTTGGGGTGTTTGCGGTCAGGTTCGTCTTCGGGAGATGCCCAAATGGTACGACCCTTGGGGTCAATAGTGACGGTCCCATCGCGAGACGGGCCAAAGGCACTAAAAGACCAGTTTTCCACCGTCTGCGGTTGACCCATTCCGAGACGCAAACCCTGCGCGGGCGTAGGGTAAGAACCTTTCTTCAGCGTGGAGCCTTGCGCTGGTGGGCTGACTGAGAGATCGGCCCAGCCGCAAAGCCCTTCAAAGGGTTCGTTCATGCTGTCCCAGCCGATAACACAGTCCTCAAGGAGGTCCCCTGCGTCGCGAATGCGGTCTGCCATTCGGCCCATGGCCTCGATGTAATGTGACTGCAGGTAATCCTGGATGTTTTTACCATCGAGCACGCAGCGGGGTGCGAAGTCGCGGCCAGCGAAGAAGAGGGTGAAGATGGTCTGGGCTAGAAGCCGGCCGTAATTGGTCGACCATATCATGGCGGGGAGGGATGCGGGGTCTGGAGCGTGAGCGAGCGGGTATTCGCAGTGAACAATCGAGGCCTGGGTGGCGGTAAAATTCCGCGGATTGATTCCACACGCGGCAAGCGTCCAGAATGGCGCGCCGGATCCGCCAGAGAAGCGCGACCACTAGCCGCACATGTGAGAAATTGCAAGACCGACACCGGGCAAACGTACGATATCCTGGTGTGGATCCATGAACACGCGGAAACCGTACTGCTTACATTTCCGCAATACCCTAACGGTATAGTCCATGAAATCGTAGTCGTACTTCCCACTAGCTAGCGGTCATGGATGCATGAGGGAAAGAAGCAGTAAACTCACGGGCCCTCGTGCTCCAATGATTCCCAGGTAACCGGAAATCTGAGCATATTGAAACCCCAGCCGCTGAGGCGAGCTAGATGTACGTCGGCGGAGCCATCGTCGATATTGAGCGGGCGACCAATAAAAGACTCGCCGCCGTTCTCAGCTGTTTCCCAAAAACCATCGAGTCTATATGATGGTCGGTCGACAGGAGCTTTAGAAGAGCCCGAGAGGTTGACACCGCGGAGGAGGAGTGTACGGCCAGCGTTGTCGACGAAATTGCAGTCTGTTGTATGTATGTATGAAGGCGGCGTTGGCTTGCCTGTCGCCGGGGACGTTGCTGGCACGGATGGCATGAAAGGGAGAAGTAGGTAATTTGGAGTGGTACGATCGGCATGAATGGGGACATTATATAATACATCAGATGTACAGGAAACGCTGAAGTCATTATCGTGGAGGCGTCGTCGTCGCAGGTGGCCCTTTGGCTGTCTCTACTACCTCGGCCAACTGTTGGTTTCGCTTCTGCGCGAGCTCAAATTGTCGTTGCAAATTCCTGAAACAAAATGAATCCAAGTCGAGAAAAAACGAGCGAGAACTCACTTTAGGTTATTCTCCAGCTCTGCAACGCGCTCCTTGCTACCCTGCCGCTCACGCTTGACGCGTTCTTCCGCCGCCTTGAGCCGCGCCTCGTACTCCTTCACCCGCGCCTCCCATTTGGCATCGGCCGTTGCGCTTCGTTGGTTCATCGCCGCGACCTTCTCCTCCGTCGCAAGCAACTGATTTTGCGCGTTGTTTAGCCGCCGCTCAGCGTTTGCCGCCCGCGTGCTCAGCGAGCGGACCTCCATCGGGTCCGGCTGTCCAGGCTTGCGCGTTCCCGACAGCTGAGCCGCAAGCTCGCCATTCGTCACTTTGAGCGCCTCTACCTCGCCCTCTTTGGCACTGAGCTTGCGCCGCCAGCTCACCTTAGCATCCGCGTATCCCTTGACCCCGGCCTCAAACTTATCAATCTGCTTCCACCGCATATCGAGCTGTTTGCGCATATCGTTCATCTTCTCAGAAAAGCGGCTCTCTACCTCCTTTACGCGGCGTTCAAATTCCGTTTGAATCTGGCTAAGGGATTTGAGCCGCGTTATCAAATTGTCGTGGAACACGCTGAAGTTGGTGAACGGCTTGGTCTCTGCCTGCCCCGCCTTTTTCTGCAGGAAATGAGTCGAGGTCGCGTTCTAAAAACACAAAACTTGCCGGTGTCTTGTCTACGCCCAGAATCTTGTCCATGTACTGGTAAATGGTGAGGAGCAATGTGTTTCGTTCCGTCAGCTGGTCACGGTACTGGCTCTCCGCCGCTAGAAGCGCCCGCTGATCTTTACTCAATCGCGCCTCCAGATCCGCGACGCGCTTCTTGTACCCCGCGACCTCCGCTTCCGCCGCTTTCAGGGTGGTTTGCACGCCGTCCAGCCGCTCGCTCACATTCAGCCGCGCCTGCGTCTGCGCCGCCACCTCGCTCTTGAGCTCCAAAATCTCCGCATGCATCCCGTCAATAACCTCATCCCTTCCTCTGCCTCTGCTCTCCTTCTCTGCCAACTCAGCCCGCGCCCGCGCCAACTCCGCCTCTACGCGCTCCAGATCGCGCTTCAACCGATCGACTTCGAGCTCCAGCGAGAAGCGTGCGCTCGAGTGCGACTCGCCCGCTCTCTTCGATTCGCCCTCGACCGTCTGCAACGCAGCCTGCACTGCCGCGAGGTCCGCGTCACGCGTGGCTAAGAGAGCTTGCGTGCGGGCCAGGTCCGCCAGCGCACTTTGCAAGGCCGATTCCTTTGCGTCGAGTGTGCGGCGTTCCGCGCGAAGGGTGCCAGCGTGCTCCTTTGCTGCAGCTGCCGCATCGGCGTCCGCTTGCGCGACCGCTGCACGCGCTTCTTGGAGTTGCGCGACAAGGTCCTCGACGTGCGATGCCAGCTCCTCTTGCCGTTCACGATGCGCGTGGATCTCGCCGTTGCACGCCTCGTACATCTCAGTCATCTCCTCGAGCTCGGCCTTCAAAGACGCGATCTTGTCCTTAAGCGCAGCTGACAGCGCTTCGAGGCGCTCACGCTCGGCTTCTTCGTCCTCGCGCAGGCGGTCGCTCTCCTCCTTCTGCCTGTCGTTCTCGTCCTCAAGCACATAAATCTGCTCGCCGAGCTTGTCAATCGTCTGCTGCATGGACTCGATCTCCGCATCCTTGGCCTCGGTCTCTTGCTCGAGATGCGCCAGCGCCGCCTCGAATTTCGAGTGAAGATCGTCCGTGTTGGCCTCGAGTTCCGAGATGTTGAGCCGCAGATCCTTGGATTCAGACTCGCGCTCCGCTAGTACCTACGGGAATGAAAAAAAAAGAAGCATGAGAAGGAAAGAGAAGACGCACATCCCGCAGCTCCTCCACTTGTCCCCGCGCCTCCTCGACTTCGCCGCGCCACTCCTCTTCCACAACCGCGACAACTCGTTCGTGTTCGGCCACCAGCTCGTCAATTTCGGCATTCTTCATCTCCAGCTCGTCCTCCTTCTGCTGCAGCTCAATCAACGCGGCAGCAAGCTTGTCTCGCGCCGTCCCCAGCTCATCCTCAACCGCCTCACGCTCCTCGCGTTCCTCGAGAATCATGGCGCGGCTCTCGGACCGCTCCTGAGCCTCGGCACGCTGAAGCTGCTGCGCGAGCTCCTCGTTCTCGAGCTTGAGCTGCTCCGCCAGATCCGCGAGGTCCTCCCTCTCCTCTTCTCTTTGGGTGGCAAGGGCAACGGCCTCCTCCGCCCGTGCCTGTAGCTCCATATTCTCCTCCTTGAGGCTCGCCACGCGGCTGTCGTCTCCTGCATCTACCCCACGGCGCTCTACAATGTCACGTAGACGCTCCAGTTCGTCCATATTGTCCTCCAACAGCCCGCGCATGTTGTCTAGCTCGTCCTCGAGCTCGGCGTTACGGTCCGCAAGCACGGCGTCCTCTGCGCCGTCGGCTGCGCGTCTTCGGAGTTCCCTGAGCTCTCGGTCGCGCTCCTCAAGCTTATCCTCCAGCTCCCGCTCGCGATTCCTGGTGCCCCGCGATGCGAGTTGGCGCCAGCGCGTTGGAGACGCTCGAGTTCGCGCTCAAGCTCAAGGACGAGTTTCTTGAGCTTCTTGAGCTCCATGCCGCGCTGCTGGACCTCGATCTTGAGGCTGATGTTCTGCTTGAGAGCAGCATCTATCTGGTCGGGGGCGAGCTGGGCAAGACGCTCCTCAAGAAAGTGTACGCGTAGCTTGATGTTGAAGTTCTCTTTCTTGAGGTTGTCGATGTGCTGTATATGATTAGAACACGAGTTGAACACGCGCAAACCACGAGCACCTTCTCCTGGTCGCGTAGAGTAAGCGCGCCCTTGGCTGCCGACGCCGAGGCGCGTGCGGTGCGCTTTGGGCGCGTCGCAACGGGTGTTCCGACGCCGAAATCTGTGGCATCGTCTGGGTCAAAGTAGGCGGATTTGTCTGGGGCGGTGGCGGTTGTTCTTCGGGAGAAAACGGGTGGTGGAGGGGTGGGTACGGGCTGAGAGGAGGTAGCGGAGGAGGAGGAAGGGACGCGGTCGTCGAAGGAGCCGAGGGAGAAATCTGGGTGGGTGAGCGTAGAGACATCTGCCGAGGCCATGGCCAGTTGTGTCTTGTTTGGCTTCTTGCTGTACAGTTTACATCTTATCCTACAAGTCTTCAAAATGGCCGCTGCTGCTCGTGGTATGTCCTCCTTCCGCCCCCCGCCGCCTCTCTCTCATTGTCTCCAGGTGGAGGTGCCTCCGGCACAAAATTCCGTCTGACTCTTGGTCTCCCTGTCGGCGCCGTGATGAACTGCGCAGACAACAGCGGCGCCAAGAGCCTGTTCATCATCGAGCCCTATGGCTTTGGCGCGCACCTTAACCGTCTTCCCGACGCCGGTGTCGGCGACATGGTTGTCGCCAGTGTAAAGAAGGGAAAGCCGGAACTGAGGAAAAAAAGTAGCGTTTGATGCCATTCTGCTCGCAACATATCATTTACTTTTTCTTCAGCAATGCCCGCCGTGGTTATCCGTCAACGCAAAGCGTGGCGGCGGAGGGATGGCGTTTTCCTCTACTTTGAAGTGTGTGCTACTTTTGTTGTTTGATCTGATTTTTATTTTTCATCCAAGGACAACGCTGGTGTCATTGTAAACCCCAAGGGTGAAATGAAGGGCTCCGCTATCACTGGCCCGTTGCCAAAGAATGCGTACGTCTGGCGACAATCTTGCAGTTCTCAATTGAATTTAATTTTCTCTGCAGGCAGATCTGTGGCCTCGTATCGCCTCGAACGCGGGCACTGTCGTATAGATCGTTGCTTTTACTACATGTCCCATGCTATTATGAATACGACGGGTTGCGTTACCGTGTTGACTTTGTATTTACATGTCTGTTGCCTTTCGACGGCTTGCGTTGGCGCGTAGCCTGCTCAGGCCCAGCGTAGGCCAACGTATATCCCTCCGCTTGTCCTCGAGCACACCTACTCCCCCCGCCTCTGACCTCAAGGTCGGCTCGGAAAATCCACCCCCAAGTCTGCCAGATCTTCCCTTGGCCGAGGACGGCGCGACAGACTGGTCTAAAAGCTATTATGGACTCTCTCAAGAGGCCTTTTCCAAGGAAATCGCCGACATCCTCCTCGCGCCTCTCGACCCGAACGACATTGAGATAAAACCCGACGGCCTCATCTATCTGCCCGAAATCAAATACCGCCGCGTCCTCAACCGTGCGTTCGGTCCTGGCGCGTGGGGTCTCGCGCCCCGTAGTGAGACCAACGTCGGGCCCAAGATTGTCAGCCGTGAGTACGCGCTGGTCTGCCACGGTCGGTTCGTTTGCATCTCTGTCCTTGCATTTCTTCGGAATACTCATTTACGCAGCCTTGTTGCCATTGCTCGCGGCGAGCAAGAGTACTTTGACCCGTCCGGCATCCCCACCGCAACCGAAGCCTGCAAGAGCAACGCCCTCATGCGCTGCTCCAAGGATCTCGGTGTAGCCAGTGAACTCTGGTGCTTGCTTACCTGTTCGCGCTCTTTCCTTGCTTATAGCTCAATCAGGGACCCGCGCTTCATCCGCGAATTCAAGTCCAAGTACTGCGTAGAAGTCTTCGCAGAACATATTCCGACCAAGAAAAAGTATGCTCTTCACTTGTTCTTCCCCGCCTTTCCTCACCTCGCCACCAGGAAGAAAATGTGGCGCCGCAAAGACCAGCCCAAGCTGTCGTATCCGTACCAGGAGTAATGCTTGAGCTTCTACTAGATCACATTACCATCCCTACTGTACGGAAAATGGAGTCGCTAAGTCTCTCCCTCTTACCACGTCCCCCAGCCGCTGCCCCACCCGTATTTTTTGCCCGACCTGCACCCCGAACGCAAAATTATCAGGCGCCTCAAACACCAACACGATCGTGCTCCCCAGGCAAAACCCTCCCATCTCTTGCGCAGGCAATAGTGGCTGCCCGTTCAGCAGTGGGCTCGCTTCCGAGTACACCGCCTCTGAGTACGTTCCAGGCGGTGGCGGTCGTCCACGGACATTCGTGCGTAGTGCCTGGTCGAAATTGATTTTGATGCTCCCCACATTCGTCGCACCGACGGGACCATGCTGAACAAGCCGTGCCTCCACCGGCCAAGTAGCGCGACACGCTCATTCAGAACGAACAGATTCTCAAGGCGCTTCGCCACATAAGGCGAAACAGAGAATAGTTCGCCTGGCCTGAGCGTCAGCACCAATGAATCTCATAAAAGTAAGACACAGACCAACAAAATGCCGCCGTTTCTCCACGACCCACGCGGCGGGTGAGTGAAAGCGGTGGTAATCCCCAGGCGCGAGGTAGATGACCGTGAAAAAGAGCGAGTTCCCAGGCTTGGGCGTGTGGCTGGGTGTTCTTGTAAGAGCAGGTCGAACGCCCATCTCTGCCGCACGGATGCGTCGTGCCGCAGTGTCTCCTGCAGGTCACGTTCGGGCTCGACCACCGACGCGTCAATCTGCTTGCCGAACTTGGTCGGTGGAGCTTGCGGACTCTCTGAAGTCGGCGTCGAGGGCGCAGACGCGCCCAGCAGTTGATCGAGGCTGTACTCGATACCGTTGACGTTCGCGAATTCGTGGTTCGTCAACAACAGGCATATTTGGGAGTACACAGGGCGTTTCAGTCGGAGTGCCAGGACGGTCCAACACGAGCAGCGCATCGAGTGAATACGTGATGCCCTTGACCTGCTCGACTTTGTCGACCCTTGATTGTGCCAAAATGGAGAATCCGCCCATCGGCTGGGCTGACGAGGATCGCGTCTGCAACGGGGCGCACACCGGCTTCAGCTCTCTGTAGAAAAACTCTCCGAGACTTGCGTATGCCGCAGGTCCTCCTCCGCGATCTCGTCGAGGTTACATCCAAAAACCAGCGCGTACAGGCGGAAAGCCGTACGGCCTGAACCACACCGGTAGCTCGAGCGAATTGAGGTACCCCCCAAGCCGCGACATGTTGCGCAAAGGGAGCGCGCCGAGAACGTGGATCTGTACGACATGAATTAGTATATCCAGTAGCAGTATCATTGCTGGCAGTCCCATGCACCTGCCACGGCCCTTTGAGCTTAATTATTCATTACCGTCCTCGTCGACGTGGACCTCCTTCCGTGACCGTTTTCTATACTGGATCGCCACGAGCAACAGCGCGCCGACAGCAACAGGTATTGGATACCATTTCACGGGCGTTCTCCGTCCACGCTGTTATTATTTTGCGGTACAGCGGGACGGCTTCTGCGTCTGAGTTTTTGTCCGGACCACGGGTCGAATAGACGCGATGGAAACCCTGGT
>QVIE01001686.1:0-13005 GCA_013387415.1 Panellus pusillus | reverse complement strand
TGGAACGGATTGTTTACCCCCGGGCCGCATACGCAGTGGACGCAAGGCTGCGTGTTCGAGACTCGAGAGCGGAGACGTGGAGAAGGGTGCCCCGAGCGGGAAGTGCCAGGATTGGTGCTGTCAGAGGCCTTGAGATGAGCATGGCCGAGGCCGTGGACCTTACGTTGAATTCACGCGCACGACTAGATTATCAGAAATGTTTTGTCGGTCGCCGTAGGGGAGTAGGCCAAAAAATACGAAAAGACGTTCAATTCAGCTTTTACACGCCGGCCCGGTTCGAAGCTTGGGGGCGAGAGACGACGAGTCGACGACAGAGTCCGCGCGGCGACGCGGAGAAACGGCGTCGAGTCAAGGCACTTTTCTGCGCGGAGCGTACGCACGAGCTTTGATTCATGCATTGTGTTCTGCAATCGTAGTCTACAGCGTTGAGTGCCGCCCATGGTCAATTTTTCTCAGACTGCCGAAGGAATCAGGATAGTAGTGTCGGATCACAAGTCCGATCGCTTTGGACGAACCAAACAACGCCTCCGCTCTTCTCGTTGCCCGACCATCGACGCATTCAAGGCGGCACCCGCCGCCTCAGTCGCCTTGCACTACCCGTCCTTTGTACTGGCCTGACTCTTTGCTGGATTCCCCTTTCCGCTGCCTCGCCCACGGACACATTCACGTACTTACTCCAGTACAGTCCCGAGTCCACTCGCCGGGGCTTCTGCTGGATTTCATTTCGGTGCCTCTGCGCCTCAAACATGTTTCTTGACCGGATAAATGGAACATCCATTTTCGTGCTAATTGCCACTTTCCCTGTATGACAATTCGCCATTTTTCTTGCAATAGATCAGCTTTTTGCGCTCCTCAAGCTCGCTATCTTAGTTTCCCGCGTTCGTCTCGACCAACGCTCCGAACTCGCCTTGCCTACGTCAAACCTTTGTCCTCGTTTCCTCCCTCGTTAACGACCGCTTCGCACTTGTCGGATCGATCTCCCGCCGCCGGTGACTAGTCTCGGCCGGGCAACTTCCCCCTTTGCGTGTTGCCACTTTTGTATGTTCCACCGCATTCTTCCATCTTGTTCATACTGTACATCTCACCAGTCGTGGCTTCGCAGAACATTGTTGTAGTTTCAGAAGTTGAAGACCAACTCGAGCGCTTCATTTACTCTGACGTGCTTGATCCTATCCGTCGTTTCACGCGATCGCGTCCCTCGCATCGCCTCTATCTCTCTGCATCTGTCCGCTTATTCGTTTCGCAATACTCGTTGCCTGATTTTGCCCCTCGCCACTGATTTGACGCTCTTCTGGCGCTACCCTTGTCTCGCTCATTGCAGGGAAAATCGCTCCCTGTGTCATTCGCCGGCGTTGTTCAGGTTCGTTTATCCCCCGTCGTTTTGCGTTCTCCGCGGTTTTCGTGCTCTTCCACCCTGTTCGCCTCTCTCTGTCCGAGTTGCTCCCACTTCTGTTGCCCTTCTGGCGCTACCGATGGCCGGGAGAATCGCTCTTTGTGCCATTCTCTTGCGCGTTTCCAGGTTCATCTATCAGCATCTGTCCCTCATACTTTTTTACGTTCACCGCAGTGATCGTGCTATTTCACCTCATTTCCCTCTTTGTGTCCGAGTTGTTCCCACTGTTGCCACGCGAGGCAGCCCCGCAGGCTCATCGACGATCTCGGAGGCGGGGAAAATCTTCCAAGCGTTCGGTGGGCGCGCACAATGGAGGTCAGCTCGTGCTCCCTTATTCTCACCATATAATCATACTTAAGATCTTGGTTACAGTGTAATTTTGTTTGGATTGTTTCATGTACACACAGCCTGAGAGGCACATGGCTCCGGGTTCATTATCATTATGCGGGTTGTCTTGCTGCGAATACCTCCGTTTAATCCACGCAATTCATCTGATTACCGGCAGCGACGCCAGTGCATCAATCAAGAGTGGTTGTCATGACTCATGTGGCCTGTTGTCACATTGGCGCCAGTGCAGCCATAAGTACGCGCTCGCCGTGGGCACCACTCAAAATCCATCCTGACTCTTCCTATGCCGGACAACAAACCTGTGATGTCTTACTGCCAGATCTCTCATTGATTCTCCTGACATTTGCGTAGGACAACATGTTCAATGTCGGCTCAGCTGCCGTTGACCTCCCGAAGATTGGGAACGACTTATGGTCCCTATATCTTGATGAAGCTAATGAGAGAGCCAAGGCCAAGGCTGATTTGTGGCGCGGAAGCCTCGACGCCTTTTTGCTTTTTGTATGTCTTTTCATCACTATTCTGACATAGATGATGCATATGCAGAGTGCAGGCAGGTCTTTTTGCAAGCGTCGTCTCAGTGTTCCTCAGCGATAGCCGAAAGGAGTTGCAGACCGAAGCAAGTGTGCCCGCAGACACCGTTGCGACCAACTTCCTCTGGTATGCCAGCCTCACGTTCACATTGATCAGTGCTCTCGCGGCCGTGCTCGCTCAAACTTGGATCGTACGGTTCAGATTGATTCCATACAAGGGCTTGGAAGGAGCGAAGCAACGCTGGATTCACGATGAAAAGGCCGAGGCTTGGCACCTGCATGCCACGGTCAATTACATCATAATGTCCATCCAGATTGCTCTATTTCTCTTCCTCGCAGGACTCACGGTGCAGGCCGTGTCGGACAGAAAAAGTATCGGCTGGACAGTTCTCTCTCTAGCTGGCATCACTGGTCTCCTCTACCTGTTCATCTCTGTGCTCCCTTGGTTCTCTCCAACCACTCCCTTCCGAACGCCATTGTCTGATTTGAACCGAAGCACTAGGCTCTTGCATCGACTGTTTTACTCACTAAAGATTGACACAAGTGCCAAGGGTGTCCTAATTAGGAGGAAGGACCAGGTTGTGGGTGTCTGGAGGTCCATATGCGAGTCCTGGCGGAAACGTTTTGAGACACCGTCAGAAGAAGTTGCTCGACAGGGCATCTGTTGGGCAATCTTGAAGCACTCTTCCAACAATGACAGCATCCACGCAGCAGTTCTGGAGTTAACCACCTATACACCCCCTCCGGATTGCCAGACTCGTCTCGTGCTCGCCTTCTTGAATTTGGCCTCCCTGGAGAGCTCTGTCGCCGACTGCAAGAGACAAACAGCCGGACCGATGCTGATGTGGCAAGGATACAGGATTATCTTTGCATGATTTTCTGGATGATGGACGAGAAATCACCTTCTGAAAACTTTAACCAGACCAATCACACTGTTCTTGCATTCTCGTGCCTCTTGGAAGATGGCGGTTCCTTGCTCAATCTGGATGCTCTGCCACCAAAATGCCGGGCATTGGCTTTTGCAATTCGTGTACAGCTTCTGGCCCATAAGTGCAAATATGACCACATTAGGCCGACGGACTGGAATGCTCTGGTCAATGATTTAGAGCCAGAATATGCTCCCGATGTCTTTCGTGTTGCAATTCTGGGCCTTGAATCGGATGCTCCTAGCATTGACCTTGGTAGAGACTCCACCCGCTTGCTAGCCGCCTGGATCACATCCACTCGATTTTCCCCTGGAACAACAGGCACATCTCCGGGTGACGAACGTCTTATCACACAGCCGGATCTGAACACCATCAAATCTTTTTTGAAGCACCTGGGTGAGCACTCTTTATTCCCACTGATGGAGCATGCTGAGTGTCAAAATGACAGAATTCCAATGGAAGAACACAATGTGCACTGCAGCAATTCGATTATTGCAAGAAGGTAAAGCTGCCACAGGCTCAAAAATACTGGTGTCTTTTGTGCAGAAAGGTGGGTAACCTCTGCTACTACATTCAAGCCCTGGAAAGTGATGCACACTCAATCTACAAAGAGCAATTCAGTGACACAATTGCTTTGAATTTGTCTGAAATTACCGACCTACTCTCTCACCAAAGGCCCCAGGTGCGGGCAGCGGCATACACAGTGCTGGATAAAATGAAACAAATGAAACAGAGTAACCCTGAAAATTATCTTGCATGATAACTCGCTTCTGATGATCATGTTGTAGAGTCAGCATGGAAGAAAACAAATGATTTTGTTAGCACCACCCTCAAGGATCTCAAAGACCCTGGCTGGCTCAAAAGGGTCGCAGCACTTGAATCTGTGGCTGCACTGATCAAGTCAGGTCAGAGCAAAGTGTTCCTTCAGATTCTGTTATTCTCATACACCAGATCCATCCTCCAGGTTGCACCTATCCTTGGACTCAAGCTCTGCCAGATATCATAGCCTGTATGGACTTCAAAGATAAAGATGTTCGGCTTGCAGTGATCAGTGCATTGCAAGAGCTACTCGGCCAAAGTTCATTCACAGTGATCAAAGCTACCCCACCAAAGATTATTGAACTTTTGGATGATGAGCATGCAATTGTCCGTGCACTTTCCGTCCGGCTGTTAGCAGACATGGCTCAGAAAGGTTCGCACATAAGACATTGCCTTTGGAAAATTTTATGGATTTTGAGCCAGCTGAACTCAAAGAGGCAGTCGGCAAACACATCCCAGCAATTGT
Organism: Panellus pusillus; assembly: GCA_013387415.1. Classification (NCBI taxonomy): domain Eukaryota; kingdom Fungi; phylum Basidiomycota; class Agaricomycetes; order Agaricales; family Mycenaceae; genus Panellus; species Panellus pusillus. Next base: position 8,523 of record QVIE01001686.1, on the reverse strand, counting down.
TGCCAAGACATACAAGTCACAGGAGTCCTATATACGTTGTGTTGGATTGCAAGCACTTCAAAAATTCATGGAAGCAGGTGGCTGTCAGATTGCAAATGCTATGCTGCCGAAGTTTGATTGCTTTTCAGATGATGCTCTATATGTCGACACAATCAAGACCGCTCTGAGGGACATTTCCCACTGGCTTAAAGACAGTGATGATGCTGTTCGAACAGAGGCTTTCAGGATTGTACGTCTGGGACTTTGGAAAGGTGATGTATCTGCTCTATTCTTTGCTGCGAGCAAGCACCCAGTTAAAATGAAATACAATTGTCACACAGACACATACTTGAAGGAAATTCAACAAGCTGTTTTGGATGTCTTCTCACAGGAAAGATTCCAAACTCTACAGATTCCCTCGATGCAGATCATATCGGAAATTGTCCGGGTCCGACCGAATGGTGAAAACACTGTGAAATTTGGACCTTTGCTCATAATATGCTTTGCAGCTGCTGAATTCAAGACCAAAATTGAGGAAGCCATGCCACAGATACAAGCTTCACTGGATATTTCTGACTGGCAGACTCACAGCATCGCATTGCAGACCTTGTGTACTCTGGTGGAGATTGGTTTGGCTTTCACATTCCGGATATGAATCCAGACTCTCAATGAGTTGCACAGAGCCTCAGCTTCTTAACGACAAAAATCATAAGGCTGCAATGAGCTCAATTTTTGGGGCTCTCAATCAGCTGTCAGACTTCAGTGTGGAAACTCGTGTTCAAATCATAAGCACATTGGGAAAGGTTGCTTCAAGATGTTTGTAGTTTCTTCCTGACCAACACCGTGACCATTGAGTATTCTCTACAGCCATGTTTCACAAGGGGCTGAAAGCCCATATTTCTGGGATGCTTCCACTCTTGGAAGACTGGAGTACAGACGTGCAAGATGCTTCCTTACAATCATTTTCTATGTTTGCCAAGAACAGTATGTGTTCAGTTGCAGATACACATGGTGCTCTGACCTGAATATACAGAGATCTTGGTTGACTCTGACTCCACCATCATCTCCCATCTGATCTCCCTCTTGTCTGATAACGACAGTAATGTGCGTGTCAAGGTCCTCAGAATATTAACAATTGTCGCCACATATGGTACAAGTCTACACATTGGTAATTTTCTCATTGAGTCTGCATTAACTTCCAGTAAAGGTTCACCCTCTATACCGTATCCCAATATATCATTTGCATTGAGCCACAAAAACTGGCGTGTTCGTCTGGCCGGGCTTCAGGTGGTGCAAAGTATGGTTGAGGGTAAGTAACACAAGTGTACCTATCCTGACAAAACTGAATTTCGTGATTCTCAGCCCCCAATGATGAGAATAACAAATTTTCAATAGATGAAATCCTGCTTTGTCTGGGAGATGATCGCCTCGAAGTTCAAGTTGAAACATTGCAAACATTATGCAAATTGATTGACACTGGTAGGCACTACATGACAACTGCTACTATTATCCAGCAGTGAACATTTGTTGGTCAGAAATACTCCGTTACCCGGTCTTGAATGAGAAGGTCTCTAAGCTCCACCTGCCTATCTGGGAAAATGACACTCAGGACACCACCGGTGTCCTGGGTGTTATGTTCCCTCGCACTGCATCCCGAACCATAGAAAATCTCATCCAGAAGCTGGTGATAATCCACAAAGAGGATGATGATGCATATCTTGCAATCCTGCAAATGATCTGCAGTTTGTGCAGCACAGGTGACTTTCCTTTCCCCCAGTAATCAACTTGATTGAGAACCTCTTTGTACTAGATGAATACTCCACAAATTCCCAAACATTTGTTAAAAACATTGTTGCAGACCCTTTGCTACCCCACAAGCGCACTGACATTCGCATCACTACATTTCAAATTATTTTCAAGGTTTCCAAGTATTGTCAGTGAGATTGCCAGTGGTCCTTTGACACTAACTCATATGCTAGTATGTTCAGTGGAATTCCGCAACATTGTCCTGGACTTTGTCTCGTCTCTTGTCACAGCTTCTCGAGGTGACAGCTCAGTTGAAATCCGTGTCAATGCTCTCCAAGTTCTGTCAAAACTTGCGGCACAGCAGGGTTTGTGACTTTTGTGTCTGAGCCCTGTTGTATGACCATCACTTTCAGAAACATTCCGAGGTGCAATACAAAACCAGATGTCCAGTCATTATACCTCAGGCATAGAAGATGTGGACCTGTCTGCTCGTGTGGCATTTTTTAAGCTTATGTGGAACCTAAGTGCCCCAGTTTGTCTCATCAGAGAATCAGAGCTATTCTAATGTTTAGCTGATACTTGAGTAGAATTGAACCTGGCAGTCAAGGATACAATGGTTGACATCATTGATTTGTTGCAGGACGATGATCACAGTGTCCAAAACGCTGCAGTGGAGTTTCTTTCTATCCCCGCTGTGAAAGGTTGGACAAGGCATTAGAGGGACATGATCTGAACTGACAAAGTTTTTATAAAGAGATACCACCCAATCCTCTCAAGCTTTTGAAGACTTTAGCAAATCTGCTGTCTCAGGCTGACACAGAGAAAGATGCTTCAACTATACATCAACTACTTGCTGATCTGGCCAAACGAGGTACTGTTTTCATAATCTGCTCACAATTAAAGACCAGGGGCTTAGCATTTCATAGACGTGTTTCGAAAAGTCATGAATGAAGCATTGCCAGCCATGCTGGACCAATTGGACCATGATGATTGGGCTATGAGGGTTGCTGCCTTGAAAACATGGGCAATACTGCTAGACTCAAATGGTGTTGCAGCTGTTCAACCTTTCAGCTCAAATAAGCTGACCTTCAGCCTACAGGCGCATCAGCTGAGATAGTGGACAAGGCAGGCCCCAAAGTTGGGGCATGTCTCAAAGATCCCGATGATGATGTCCGAAAGAAGGCACTTGCTATATTTGCCGAGTTTTCCCATCTGGGTCAGTTCGTTTTGAACACTTTGTGTCAATAATGCTTATGGTTGAATTCAACTCCCAGAATCATTCCACCCGGCGATCACCTTGGCCACTCCTGACATATTGACGGCATTAGATGCTCCTGAATGGAATGTTCGCTTAGAGGCAGTGAAATTACTAGCAAAACTGGGTGAAAATGGTCAGTGATAATCCATAATCTGAATCCATTTCTCAGATAACGTATTAATAAATAGAAGCATTTGCGGAAAGTATCAGCAACCTTTTCCCCCGGATACTCCTCAGGCTCAGAGACCATGATGAGGATGTAGGATCAGAGGTTTTGAAACTAGTCACCAGCCTCATACAACAAGGTCTGCCACAGCGCCATTTGCCTGATGTGAAGACTGATAATGTGGGTCAGACATACATCACTCTGAAATAAGCAGTTCCTTGCATCCGGAAGAGATGTTTACAATTATCCAGCTCATGTTGGACAACTTCAAACAGGTTCAAATTGGGGCCATTGAACTTGTCTTAAAACTCATTCAGTTTGGTGATTAAGCCCCAATATTATTCTGTCGTCAAATTTTAAATCCATGGATTCACAGACCTCCGATTGGACCTTACCTGCGGTATACCGGAATGTCGAAAAGGTGCTATGGGGCGATAGGGATGTATGCATTGCTGCTTTGGAATTGTTGACAACCCTTGGTAGCAAAGGTAGTATGATTGCATTTCTTCACCTGGTACTCACGCACTGAGCCCTGCGTTAGACAAAGCTTATACACAGGAGGCAGACGCCATACAACTTATTCACCGGCTCCAGTCAGAAGAGGCAGACCATAAAATGTGCACCACCATACTTCTCACAATTGTAAATTTCATTGAAAACGGTGGGTCATATTATCCCAGACGCCGCGGTGCAGCTAATATAATCATTCCTAGCTGTGGGTCTTCAGGCAGTTGCTGCCGCCATACCAAAAATTTGTGCATTTTTCACAAACACTGAACATGAAGATTGCCGGGCTGCCGCCGCCCAGGTCCTGTTGGAGCTTTTTAGCCAGGATTATAACTTTGCATTTCCAGCTTACAGTAACCCGGCGAGCAATCATCCTTCTCAGCTGCTGCTCCACCAGCAGTCAGACACACCATCCCACAGTTGGATCCTCAGCTTCTTTCTTTCAGTACTGGCAGACAAGGACTGGCGTGTTCGTGACTCTGGCCTGGATTTGCTGTCAAATTTGCTTGAGAACAGCCAGCTGCCGCCAACGTTACGTGAGCTGCTATTGGATAATCTAGTAGGAGCCGAAAATTCCGCCGGCAATCTGCCGGTAAGCCGTCTGTTGGAAGATCCGGACTCCAAACACGTCTGCGTCTCTGCAATCTGTGTACTTGGTCAGTGATCGATGAGTTCTATACTGTTACTAGATTCTGATATCTTCTTTTTTTTTTTTTTTTTTTTTTTTTTGGTGGTACGATGTGAGGCCCAGGGCATTTAACAATGGGTTAAACCCCGGGGTCTCCGTAAGTTGTGGAGGGTCGAGTGATCGTCCCTCCGAAGGAAAAGGCAGGGAGTAGTCCACCGCCCAGGGAAATGCGTTACGCACGTAGCCCTTAGCTACAGTGTGGGACTGGACAGTCACCCGTCCCTCCCCGATTCAAAGGACGGTTCGGAGGGGGGTGAGCGTAGTTGCTTAAGGTCCTTACCCACTAAACCCTGGGCTATTTAGCCAGTTTTCCGGTAATACTATCTCATCTTCGAGTACACCGCTCCAAGTTTGGAGAACTATCTTCGGGTTTAGCGACGACCTAGCGCCGTGTCTCTCTCTCGATCTTTCGCAAGAGTCTTATCAATTTGAAGTCTCGCATTTATGGCGTAGTACCAGCGGTTGGCTATCTCAGCCTCGGATAACGAGTCACCGTCTCTTCGTATAACCACTTCATTCCTGATTTTCCATATCACAAAAAGGGACTCGGAGATTACTATGCGTAGTAGGCGTGATTCGCCTTTATCTTCGGCCGTGCCGTGACCCTTTGCAGCCAACAGCCCACATCCAAGGAGGGTTCCAAAGGACAGTGATGGCCATGGGGAGTTCTTCCTTTCCAAAGCGCCTCTGCCAGCTCCCACACCTGTTTCTGGCCGGGCGGTCGCACTGCAGCAGAATGTGCTCTAGGTCTTCTGGCATCTCGCAGTGTTGGCATATTCTGCGCTTTCGCACTCGGGGATGTGCTTTCCAGTAGTCCCTATACGGTGCGCACCATGTAGCGACTTCCACAGGAAGTTTTGTAGTTGACGAGAGAAGTCCTTATGTCGGGTACTTTTCCAGATTTGTTCCGGTGAGGGGCTCGGCCGGATGCGGCCGTGATGTCTCGCGTCACAGCGTGGATATTGCTCTCTGTCGCCTTCCGCGTCGGTTTGGCTTCTTCTCTCTTTCACGGTTGCGTACGCTATTCGCTGGGTCATTTTCGCAAGCTTTGCCCCACAAGCGCATGTCCAGGGACGGCTCCAAGGGGCAGTGAGGCAAAGGAAGGTACGTCGGCGCCACCCATTGCGAGTCTTCGTGCCTTGCTAATTTGTGCCTGGTGAGCGGCCAGATCTTTCACGCACTGTATCCTTGTCTCCGCCCTCCGTGCTCTCAATTCTGAGGCAAGTGCCCGTAGCACATATTTATCCGGCACACCCGTCCATCCAAGGTCTTCCCAAAGCTGTAGCTTTTATTCATAGCTGTGTGCACAAAGTCGCTTTCACTGAGGATAGTCAATGGGGCTTCGCGCGGCGTCATTCGTACCACCAGCAGTGCCGCAGCTGCCTCTACCCCGTTTTTAGTGAGCGGGCCTTGGAGCTTAAAACTCTGATTCCTAATGTCTCCTTCTCCCAGCCAGATTCCCCCCGAATATTTCACGCCCCATCCGGCTCTCTCTGTATCCTTCCGCAGGTATATGCGAGGGCGTGCTTCCTGACCACGCGGGAGCCTTATGACCAGCCGGTCGGGCGGGTAGTCTCCTCCTTCAGTGAAAATGCGGACGCCGTCGGTGAGTGCTTCCATCGGCGTCTCCGGTTTAAAGACATCTTCTGTCTCTTCTCTAACTTCTTTTTGCGCTCTAGGCTTAGTCGGATCCCATTTTGGCTTAAGCCGTTGGAGCCGATTTATTACGGCCTTGGTGCATGCGTGGGGGTTGACACACCCGAGGAGGAGCTTGTCTACCAAGCAGTCCTCGCATTCGCATTTCGGCGACGGGTCGTGGTCTTGTTTATCTAGTCGTGCGATGTTGTCAAGCCCGTCCTGGACTGACATGACTCTATGCCTGCCTCTCAAACATTTGCAGGGTGCTGAGTTATTTGACCTGGAGTTTATTCGGGTCTTCGCAAAATGGTGCCAGAGAGGCAACTTACCGAGGATTTCCGGCGATGGGAGGAGGGTGTCAAATTCGATCCCGTATTTCAGTCCGCATCTTATCATTGGTTTCAGGCTCTTCGGAAGGCTGCGTATGTTCGGGTGCCACTTTTGAAGGAGTGAGTGTGTGCGAGCGTCATCGGCAATCGCCGTTTTGCTGACTCTCGTTCTCGCTAGTCGTTCTTCTGCAAACCAAGCCCATTCGGCTCGTTTTTCGGGGTCGAGTTCTGCGTAGGAGCGCAGTTTTTACCACCTGTATCGCCTCGTTGCGAGCGCGAATGTCTAGCATGTTCATGCCGCCTAGATGCTTCGGCGCCATCATCACCTCCCTTTGTATCGGCGAGGACTTTGCGCCGCTCCACCAGAAGGAGCGCTGTATCCTTAGCAGGTGCTTCAAGACCTGGTCCGGCATACCATCCACCGTAGTGAGAATTGGGTAAGGGAGCCCGTCACCATTTGATCCGCGTTCCTGCGGGCTCTCAGTGTTGGATGAATGCTCTCCCATTTACCTAGATTCTGTTCAATCCTTTCAATCATAGGCCCCCATACCGCGAAGGTATCCACCTTATTTCCGACATGCCCTCCAAGGATGCGGACGGACTCCCGTCCTTTGCAATATGTACGGAGGCTGGGATGGGGCTATCCTCGTTATTTAACTTACGAGTTTCTACACCGCCTGGCGGTATTCCGGCGTGCCTAGCGGTATGACTTCTGTTTTTTCCACATTAAATTTCGCACTTGAAGCGGCGCACCATTTATCCAGTAGTGCTTGTAGTTTTCCGAAGCTGTCCCACTCTGACATGTAAACCGTGGTGTCATCCGCGAACATCTTTACAATCAGCTTCCTCAGCGTCGTGGGCACCGTAAGCCCCTTGATATCCGAGTTCCTCAGCATATTAGCTAACGGCTCTATGGCCAGGTTTAAAAAGCAGGCAGGAGAGTGGGTCACCCTGCCGCACCCCTCTCGGATTTTGAAGGGCTTGCTGACTTCACCGTTCACAATAACTACGGTCTCAGCATCCGCGTACAGTGTCTTTACCGTATCTATGAATTGCGTCGGAATACCGAATTTACTCAGCGTCTTCCACAGGTATCTGTGGGATGTCTTGTCGTAGGCTTTTTCCTGGTCTAGTGCCACTATCGCCCCGTTTCGCTAGTTGCTCTTCGCCATATTCGATGGTTTGTTCGGCGAGAATATATCAGGTCAGCTATTTTCCTACCCTTCATAAAGCCAACCTGATCTCGGTGTATAAGGAACGGGGCAATACGAGAGAGCTTATTCGTCAATGCTTTTGTGAAAATCTTATAGTCCGTGTTCAACACTGTGATCGGGCGGTAATTTGCTATATCGGTCTTGTCCTTCTTTTTGAATATGGGACACATCCATCCATGGAGAAGTTCGTGCCGGTCACGACTCCGTTCGTTTCCACGTCGTTATACAAAGCCGTCATGACTTTCACAATGTCAAACTCAGGTTTACGCTCCGCTCCTTCCTGGCTATTATGTTTCGCCGTTTCAACGTGGATCGTGTTCAGCCTTCGCCATAGCTCATTCGGAATGCCGTCCATTCCGGCCGCGGTGCCTGCGGAGCTCGCTTTCAGTGCGCACATTACATCGTCCTCTGTGAGTTTACGGGATAAACAGGCCATCTCGGGGTGGTCTGCCTGGGAGCTTATACTCTCGAGGGCTTTCGCTATATTCTCGTCCTTTTGCGTCCAGGTCCTCCTCGGACTCATCCTTCTGCAGGTCATCGTGATATACCGCGTGCTATGTCCGCCATGTCCTCGGAGCGAGCGCTCCCCTTTTCCGGGCTTATGTCCGTGCGTCTTAGGAATGGTATTGTGTCCCGCGCCTTCCTTTCTTTACGAGGCTTGTTGTGAATTTGCTCATATGATCTAGCTCGGTGAAGCAACGAGCCGTCGTCTCTGCTCTCCGTCTCTCATGCTGCTGTTTGCTGATGTCGTCAATCTCAGCTTGGTACTCAGCTATTTTTCTCTGCGGCGAGCACATCCGGGACGTTCGGTGAGGACTGTTCCTCGTCCTCGGAGTCGTTCCACTCATCGTTCTGCCCGTCCAGCCGGTCTTCACTTGTCTTGTTTAGGACTTCATCGCGTTGGGCTGCAATTTCCGTTTTTTCTGTTCCAATGTTCCAATGGCGACTTTTGCGCGCTTTCCTAGCAAAGTCCTAATAGTTTCATCTTGAAGTCTCGC
>QVIE01002190.1:0-12513 GCA_013387415.1 Panellus pusillus | reverse complement strand
GACTTCTCCAGTTCCGAGTCCAATCCTCATCTAGGATCTCGGAATCCGTCCTGGCCGCTGTGACTCCGAGGTGTACTTATGTACGAAATCTCCGCGTCGGCATCTCTCTCCGACGCTGGAATCTCCAAGCTACCTCGAAGGAGATACTGTCCTGTACGAGTCTCGAAATTTTTCAATGAACCGCATCGGTCATCCGATCGCATACTATACACGAAGGAGACTGCGAATACCGCATAGGTCTAGACTCTTTCCTGTGGAGTACGGTGCCTGCGCCATTACGCTGAACACTAACGCGGAATAATTTCCCGGATGTCGTTTCGTGCCGTCTTTGGAACTAATGACTCTTGGGTGCGGATGAAGCTTCCTGACGAATTCTCTGCCGGCGACCCAGCCGCCAAGGACTCGACCGTATTTTTCCAAGGGCTCCACTTTTGGCTGCTTACTGAGTCCGAATACCAGATCAAAAGATCTTCGACCAGAAATCAAAAGAATGCGGCAAGCACTGTCATCTTGAATCGCTTTGCGAATCATGCTTGCACTGTAACGATCCCGGGACCTAGCGGTGCCACAGGGGTTGAGGGTTCCAGGCGGTATGGGCATGACATCCCGTTTCTGTGTCGACGTTACAGACAAACTACATGCACTTCTGGAAACCGATGGCCGTATGCTACTCACATCAATCTGGAGCGGATTTCCCACTGGTGCGAAGCCGCCTATCTAGTAGCTGCTCTTACCGTCAAAATTTTCACAACAGCTGGTGGGCTCGAGACGAGATTGGCCAAGCTTGCGTGTGTGATATCTTGACGGGTTAAGGCGGCAAAATCCGTCCTGTTCTACGTTTGACGCTAATTGCCGCGTAGACTCTCCTTTGCCGTGCATTTTCTGTGTACTATGTCGGTACCTTCGCGGTCCTGATCTCGGGCAGTATACTTGGTGAGGTCTATTCATACTCTGGTTTTACACTCCTTTCACCGCAAATCACCGGCTATGAAACGAGAATCGCCACGAGATGGACTGGGAATAGCCCGAGCGCGCTTACAGCATCGCTGCGATGCACGCACTGTTTTCTTCAAGAGTCCGGTATGTACCCAGTGCCACACGGCGGCCGTCCTATGTCTAGTCCCACACATTTGCCATCAAGCGAGTTACCTTCCGAGACGTAAACGAAGTTCTGCCAGGTATTTCAAGAAAAAGGACTATTTTTGCTGTGAGTTTGGAAAAGCCGGCGATGAGATGATTGAACAAGGCAGCATCGCACGACGATCGGCGCGCGTTCAATTGTACACAACAAAGGACCAGACCAGTACATTATGAGCGGTAACCAATGAAAGGAAGGTAATAGCAGCCAATGGATGCCCTCAACTCGTGTGAGGCCCGCTGTCCATCAAAGCACTGAGATGTGATCGCGAGACCTGTGACTTTACGGCGGACCGATACACTGAGCACCGTTGGAGAGCGCATTTGACTGTCAGATACGGTGCGCTCAGATGTAACAAGTACGAGGTTAGCATAGACTTGTCGCGGCAGTAAGTTGGGAATATGAACGATATTATTTGCGGCTGTGACATGGCTGCTATAAAGTAGGATTTGTTGATTCACCTCCTCCATGGCCTCTGCCAGCGACAGTCCTGAGGCTACGCCTCATCGCAGGCTTCCTTCCCGGCTGCGTTTCTACACCGACCTCTCACAATGTCTCTTCGACTTTGTCATCCAACTATTGCCCACTCAGGAAGAAATGCAAGTCAAGGAGGATGTCCGCAAACTCCTCGAGCGTCTTATCCGCACAATCGAGCCTAACAGCCGGCTGTTGTCCTTTGGGAGCACCGCCAATGGCTTTAGCCTCCGCAACTCTGGTCTGTAGCCAAAGCCCGCTTCGGTGATCACAGCTAGAAGCTGACGGACCCATCCAGACATGGACCTCTGCTGTCTGATCGACTCGGATGAGCGACTTTCAGCAACAGACTTGGTCGTCATGCTGGGGATCTCCTAGAACGCGGTGCGTTCACACGAGTCGCTCCCGAGTACGCACCATTGACCATTGATCTCAAGAAACCAAATTTCACGTCAAGCCTCTCCCCCACGCCCGTATCCCAATAGTCAAACTTTCTCTTGACCCTTCGCCCGGCCTGCCCTTGGGCATTGCATGCGACATCGGTTTCGAAAATCGGCTTGCGTTGGAGAACACCCGCCTCCTTATGTGCTATGCGATGATCGACCCCACCCGCGTCCGCACTATGGTCCTCTTCCGTGCGCCTTCTTTCCCTTACCACACCGAAGTAAACGGCGCCTTTCGGCCACGTCCAAGGATGCCTTGATTCCTCCGGTTTCAGAGGAATTACCCCATCCTTCGGTCCGCCGAAAGTCGCATGCGTGCTCGGCGTTCCTGCTCGTGACTAACCTACCTTTCTTCTGCTTGCAGTCAAGGTCTGGAGCAAGCGGCGGAAGATCAACTCTCCGTACAAGGGCACGCTCTCCTCTTACGGCTATGTGTTGCTCGTGATATACTCCTCGTGCACGTCAAAAACCCACCCGTGCTTCCCAATCTCCAGCAGATGCCGCCGCTGCGACCCATCTCCAAAGAAGACACGCACGTTGCGGGCTACAATACCTGGTTCTTCGACGACATCGAGCTACTGAAGACTCGATGGCATTCAGAAAACACCGAGAGTGTTGCCGAACTGTATGCGCTGTCACAACTTCTATCTCAGGGCCTGATCACCGTGTTCAGCCTGATTGACTTCTTCCGCTACTACGCACGCGATTTTATTTACAACACCGGCGTCGCGTCAATCCGTGCCGGCCTCCTGAAAAAGACTAGCAAGGGATGCAGAATGATGTGAGTTCAACCTCTGCATTGCCTCTCACGGGCCGTAATTAAGCACATGCACAGCTGTCCGCGAGTAGATATCACGATTCGCGCGAGCGGAATCGTCTCTGCATAGAGGTATATAGGTCTATTACGTCATGATTTCTATCAAGCTGAGCCATTTCTTAGGATCCCTTTGAGCTGGACTTTAATGTTGGCCGTTGTGTTACCAAGGACGGAATTTATACCGTACGCATCCTTTCATTGATTTGAGCTGGTTCTTATGGCTGTTAGATCCGAGGCGAGTTCATGCGCGCCTCCCGCATCCTTGCAAATCGCCCCGAACGTGCTGTCCTTGCTCTCGCCGAACTGTGCGCTGAGCGCCCCGACGAAGACCTCGTCTCCCCTCCGACGTCATCCGCGTTCGGCGTCTCGAGACCACCCCCACAAACACCATATACCGTGGGCAGTGGCAACGGACGGGCAAAGCCCCCTTCACCTCCCACAATCTCCGTACCAATATCGGTGACACCGAGCAAAGCGAACGGCGCGGGTATGAATCTCCCGGTGCCGCCGAACTCGTCGCATATGGCCCCGCGGCGTGGTAAGTGGACGAGTCCGCCACCGCCTGGTGCACCGGATGACGCGCGAGCGTTGTTCGAGAGCAACCTTGGCTATGGCCTGGAGCTTGCGACCAGCTCAACTGGCGCGCGTGAACGAGAACACGCCACCTCAGAATCCGCGTCGGAGGGCACGAGCGAGGTCTTTACGGACACGGATGCGAGCGCCAGCGACGCGGGCAGCGACGTTGTATCGGTTCGTTCGTTTACAGAGGGCGTTGCTGTGCGTCAGGCGGAGCAAGGGCCCACGCATGCCAACGGATGGCGCCGCCCGTCGTGGCATACCGGGATACCCGTCCGCCGCCTATGCATCAGCAGCAGCAACATCTCGGTGTTGACAACATCTACTATGGAACATCCGGCCGTCTGAGTAATGGTCCTAGGGGGCGCAATCAGCGAGAGCGCGCTCCTGTTGCCGCGTCCGCGCCACCGACATCGTGGATGAACGACCCTGGGACTTCACGCCGCTCGTCGTCTGGCCCACCTCGAGCGGCAAACTGGGCGCCCACCATCGCCACGACATCTAGCGGGGTTCTACCGCCGCTGCCGCCCTCGCCCGAGTCTCCTCATTCGCATTCTCCATCTGGACAGCATTTCTCTCCTCGTTTTGTTGAAACCACACATACTGTATTTTATCAAACATCTCCGCGGCCGAGCCCGCAATCTAGTCCGCGCCCAATGTATACCCAGCTGCTTCGTCATCATCTTCGCCTACGTTTTCTGCGGGAGGAGGGGCGTCTGTCCCTCAATTTCTCACCAACAGCAATATCATTGGGGTCCATGTGCCGAGCGATGTGTTTCCGACGGATCACCCCCATTATCGCTGTCTTTGTCGTCAAGTTCGACGCCGCGAGAACATACCCCTGTCCCCAAGGTGATTCCTGGCGGACCGAAACCCCATCACCCTCGTGGACCCGCATCGTTTCGCAGCACACGCAGGGCCACCATTTGCGCTCTCCGTCGACCAACGCCTCGACGCCCAAGCCACACTCACACTCTGTATTTCTACAGCAGCAACAAGCCACGCGTGTATTAAATAGCTCTAACGTCCTCTCCGACGCCCCCTTACCACCCAACCTCCCTTCCCCATCACAGATGCCAACCGTGTCGATTTCGTTCGGCGAGATTTGCGGACCTCCCGACGATGACAACGACAATGATCCTGAGCAGTTTGCAGACTTTTCGTCTGCTACGAGTTCGCCGACGCCGTCGTTGTCGACCGGATACGAAACGTCAGTTTCTTTATCGCCATCGCCGTCGCCCTCTCCGCCCCTCCCCTCTGGTGGCGATTCTGCCACCGCCGCCCAACCAAAGTCCCCTGCCTCGGTCGAGCAAGATGGAGAAACTCCTACAGAACCTTCTCACAAGCCCCTGTCGGTGTCCGTCCCCGCACCTGGCTCATGACACCCTGCACACTGCGAAACGGTGTCCACAACAACTCTCACCCGGCCGTAAATATCTCAAGCCGTTCGCCCGCCATTGCCTGGTGAAGCCCGACCTCTGCAGCCGCACGCTGATCACTTACTTTACTCACCATGTGCCCGAGTATCTACCTAGACGCCGTTTCACGAGGCGACCAATTTCGCTTGCGGCCTTGCCTTGTTACGCATATGCAGTACTTGCTAGTCAGTACATATCTACGCCTGCAAATAAACGGTTTACATGTCCACGGACTCCGTGGTGCGTAATCGGTGACCTTACCCGCATCACAGCCAGAGTACATACTTTGCGCTAGAGGCGATTTCTGTTCCTGAGGCGTCGAGCCGGGGACGTTCTTCTCGTCCAGGACGTAAGCCATATTCCGCCGTCTCTCGAGGTGTGCTTGTCGTGGTCTCGTCGAACGAGCCATTGCTGTAGAGCTAGCGGATCGGTCGGAGAAGCATAGACGTAGCCGCCACGCATCGGCCCACCAGACGATCGCGAGGCGATGACAGACCCCAAGAGCGCCTTCACGAGCGGATGCTGACCACACGCTCCTCGTCGGCCGAAGAAGACCGACGGAAGTTCGGAGTAAAATTATGATGAACAGCCTTCGCACCGCTCGAATGCAGAGCACCACATGAACCTGAGGCACAGACGTCTAGTGTAATTCATAGCCTACTCCAAGGAGTGCAGAAACTCTCGAAGTTTCTCCAGAGCCTTATAGCGATGCGAGAGCTTGTTCTTCTGCTCCGCTGGCATCTCCGCATACCTAGGCAAACGATCATTCACGGCCCCAGGAGGAAAAACATGGAAAAATCACGTCAATCCAGTTCCCAGCGGTTCGAAAACAGCGTCCCAGCCAAATTGTCCAAGTCCTCTTGCAGGAACGATGGTGCCATCCGTCCTACCTTCGAATAGAATCGGATCGGAGCCTGTAAAGGCGATGTGTTGATATAGTTCTATCAACTCCTGAGCGCCATGTGTTACCTGGTCCCGCAGAGTACGCGAAAGTGCATAGAGCCCATGCAGCCTTGGTAGGGAATCCAACAAGAAGAGTGTTAAGGCCTTCGTGTCCGAGGTCGGCCAAGAAATATTTTATGTATGGTCTGAATAGCTTAGAATCGAATGGAACTGGACGTCAGTTACAGCAGTACCCACCCAGGGAGCCCTTTCAATGCTTCAAAGCAGAGCGCGGTGTCTTCCGTTATACAAGGCCCCAAGCTTTAGATATCTTCAGGGCGAATTCGTAAAACCTGGTTGACTCTACCAATTCCGCAGCTCGGCGACACTTGGCGATTGCGACTTCTTGGGTGGTGCCTTGAATCTCTGGAACTATGGAGCACATAAACACGGCAAAAATATCGTTCAGAGTCGAACAGCTTGCTGTCTAAGGCTTGAGATTGAATTTCGATGGGTCTCCCGCCTGCCGACAAGATCGCCTTGACTTCTTTCAATTTATTCGCATTTCCTGTCACAAAGACTACCAAAGGGTTCAAAAATGGAAGAGTGTCTTTACCAAGACCTACACAAATCCGATTTTGCCATTTAGGTCGTGGCGAGTTGGTGATGATGACTCGAGACAGAAAGAAAAAGCTGTACAGTTGCCATTTACGGACCCAGGTAGGTAGGCTGTCTCGGTGACCCAGACGTTCGTGAGTGATTCTGCGCGGATTCTCAGTACTGTACGGGAGTGTACGGGTTATCGGAGTGATCCGTGATAATCGATGTCAATCAATTGTTCGGAAATAAATGAAGTGCAGAATCACCCACTAGAACGTCTGGGGCAGTTCGTATAGTGATACCTACCATCGAGTCACATCAGTCACGTCTATCACGTTTTCCAGCCCAGATATCCCATCAGGCTTCGCAGCGCCGCCTGTCTGGGAGCTTCCTGCCCATCTCAGCTGGCAGCTGAAGCCCATGGAAGGTGATCACATCAAGCACAATGTCGAATCTCAGCGCCTCTTGAAGGAAGCACGTGAAAAAGCGCGTCAAAAGACTGGCTATGACTGGCAGGCGACGCGACGCGACTTGACGCGTCTTTTCGAGGCCCAGTTCGGGAAACCACCATATCACTGGCAACTTGACGTCTCGGAGGCACTTATTCTTGGCCTGGATGCTGTGGTCATTGCCGGCACAGGGCTGGGAAGACCATTCCTTTTATGCTGCCGCTCCTGTTACATCGCGAGAAATTTGTTCTCGTGGTGTCACCACTCAAAGTATTACAAGAGGATCAAGTCCGTGTCCGTCCAAAATCTAAAATTATCAATTTGATGTGCTTTCCAGGCTGCACGCTTCGAAGCGATAGGCTTGGCTGCCGCTGCAGTCAATGGAGATACATACTCAAAAGCAATGCAGAAAGTCCGTAATTTCATTCCTCGCGCTGTATTCATAGCTCATCAATGTTAGTCTCTTGACGAACAAAAGCTCAACGCCATTCTCACGTCACCAGAGATGTGCTTCGAGCATCCAGAATTCCGTAAATGGCTCCGGTCTGAGCCCACTGGCAAACGAATTCTCGCCGTCATCATTGATGAAGCTCACTGCGCGTCGCAGTGGGGGGTGATTTCCGACCTCATTACGCAGTGCTTGACCGACTTCGGACCCTCTTGCCTGTCGGGACTCCGGTTCTGCCTACTTCTGCCACGCTAAACTCGCAAGCCTTGCAAGAAATCATCACTGGACTGAACATAGACTTGGACGAGTCTTTCTTCCTCAACCTCGGCAACGATCGCCCGAATATCACACCCTCCATCGTTCGGATGAACAGTGCGAAGGATTACGACGCTATCGGCAAACTCCTTCCTGATTCCACGGCCGTCAGCGCTATTAATGACTTGCCGAAAACCCTTGTATTCACAAATACAGTAAAAAAAACTCAAGTTATCTGTCGCCACCTGAGACGGCTGTATGCTAGCCTTCCTCGGAGTTCCATCGACTTTCTCCATGCACATCGGACTGCAAAAGCGAAACGGCGGGTCATGGAGCAGTTCCGACAGGGGAAAATCAAAATTCTTGTCTCGACAGAGGCGGCCGGAATGGTGATTGTTTATATCTATATATTCAGCGTGTGGCACTGAGCAGCACCTCAGGGTGCCGATATATCTGATATTGAGCTTGTAATTCAGTTCGGAGTGCCGTCATCATTGGCTGTCTGGACTCAGAGGGCGGGGCGGGGTGGAAGAAACCCAGGGCTTCAGGCACGGGCTATCATGCTCGTGGAAAAATCTATGTTTCAACGCAAGAGGCCGCGTAAGGGAGGGACAGCCAAAGCAGCGGTGGAAGCGCCACCAGGAGTTGGGGCAGCGCTGATTCTGATTCGAGCTCAGGAGACGAATCTGACACACAGCTACCGGCAGATACTGTTCTCGAGAAAAAGACACGCACGGTGGCGACAGCAAAGATCGATTTGAATGATGGACGGGTGTGGGGAAAGAATGTTGATCCCATACTGCGGAATATATCTCGACGGAGCTGTGTAGGCGCGACGTGGCAGACAAACACTTCAATAACCCGCCGAGACGTCGTAATTATTCCTTGTTTCTGTCTCACTACCTGCCATATAAACTCACTTTCCATCCAGCGGCCACAGGTCCTTGCTGCGATAATTGCATCTCCATGGTCACGTCGGAACCAGACGATGCGAGCTCTAGCAGCTGTAGCGGCATTTCCCGTTCCCAAACCCCCGTACACCCCGACTCGGTTCCAGGCAGCGTCCACTCAACTCCCTCTAAACACATCAATTCCAACGGGAAGCGCCCAATGCGAAGGAAAACGGAGAAGCGCGGTGACGGGCCTTCCACCCGGCGAGCAAATCACCTCCAGGATGCGCGTGAAGTTCTTGTCACCTGGCGCACACGGACCTTCCTCAATACCTACTCCACATCGTCCTTCACCGACCTCGCTATCCTCCCCGACAAAATTCTCACTGTACTTGCGAGCAAACGAATCCGAACTCTCGACGAGATGGTGCAGAAATTACCTGTTCCGTGGATTTTTGCCCAACGACACGGTGAGGAAGTGATACAGCTTTTGAAGCGGTTAGACGACGCACGGAGGGAGGCAAACGCAACACTCGCGACGGCTAAAAACCAGAAGAAGAAACAAGCTACAGCGGCAAAGAGGAGTTTAGAAGCCGCCGCCAAGCCGCCTTCAAGACGTCGGGGAGCGCGACAGCCGGCAGCTGCTCAAGTGTTACCCCGTGAGCCGCTGGTAGCCATGTCTGGACAACTCAATGTGCGTGGACCATACTCTGTTTATTAGAATGAATTGATTCAAATTCATTGGTGTCGTAGCCGTGGCCAATCACGCCGGCGCGAGTGCCCTTACAGGCACACCCATATTCACATGTGACTCCCCACCCCGTTGCAGCGCCGCCGGCGTTCCATCGACACCACACCTCTATCTGACATCTCCCCAAACACCATATCCGTACCCGGTACCCATCGGCACACCGTTCAATCACGGGGATTGTCCGACGCCATATACGACGCGGCGCCCACAGGAATTCATGACCCCGAATACTTCATTTACAACGCAAATTCAACCACCTGTTTTTAATCCTCCCTTGCCGCTGCCGCCTCACCAACAACCTTTGTCGCCGGACTTCCCAGAATCCATCAATCCCTGGACAACCCCGGCGCCAGCAATTCATCAGCCTTACGTCGGATTCCTCCATACTCCCCGTATACTCCGCATGTTAGTCCTTACTATACTCCATTTTATTCCGGATAGTACATAAAGATCGGAGTAATTATCTCAAAAATATCTAGCTCGAGCTTGAATTGTCGGAGTCCCAGTCCTGGAGAGTAGAGCGCTCCACTGTTCGAGTCTCAACCCAATTTGCCAGTGTTGCCCCTGTTTGTAGCCCAATGAAGCCATCGGTGACTATATCTTTGGGTTTATCGCTCTCGGCTTTCGATTTAATTTTGCGTCCTGCCGTGAAATGATGAGTATTAGATGCCTTGTACCAGTTTTGAAGACCCTGGATGTCTGCCTCCTTCTTCGGCACCGTATGTTTCCAGCCTCGAACCCGTGTTTTGAATTCTGTCTCCATGTGCGAACTGACTGACCGAACAACGTGAATGGCTGGATGTAACTTCTTGAGATACTTCCAGTCAATATTCGGACCCTCTGAGCGATGCGTAACCTAAAAGAATTAACTTTGACACCTCCTCTTACCGTGGCAATGCTTACCTTAATATCCTTTATATTCATCTCTTGTGCCTCATCCACAGGCATATGTCCAGTTCTTCGGCCTGTATTATTGATGACCCAGCAATTATTGCGGATAAAATCCCTGGCCCAGATCGAACTTCAACATTGCACCAACAATAAAAGATTGACTCACCGAACTTCTGGTGACCACTCACGATGTATCCCCTGTAGTAATTCCAACATTTCAACTGTATAGTTGGAATTTTGCCCGCCGACGAATCGAAACAATAATTGAGGAATCATATCTTCCACCAAACCAACATCACCTCGTTGAATCGCCGCCCGGAACATCACGTAGGGAAGAACATCACGTAGGAACATGACAGATTGTTCTTTGAGCTCATCTCGGGCAGCACCGGTTTGGTGCGAAGTTCAACCAATGCGCGAGATGAAGCATGGCTGGAGACAATTTCCTCGGCTAACCTCTGTAGGTCTGCTGGTCTTTTGGTCCGCAGATCTGCAAGACTGTTTGCACCAGACAGCTCCAGCCAGAGCTCTCTAACCTGTGCCTCGGTGATAATGTGCAGAGTTTCGTTGAGATCGTGGAAAAAAGGGCCCTCTGTTTTGACGTTTTGAAGGCCTCTTCGGCCCAACAAGTCAAATGCTGCACCAAGCCCACGACCTTTCGAGGTTCCGAGATGTTGTTTATGGATAGAATTCGCAAATGCCATGGAGATGTGAAGAAATCCAGGGGAAACAGCCAGCCAATCGAGTCGTTCGAAGGAATTATCATCTTTTGCCCGAAGCCTGAACAGGTTGCGCAAGCGATCGGCGGTAAGCTGGTCGCCAATCCACGCCATCACGCGCTCCAGTCCGATTTTTTTCTGTAGCTCCTTCCCCACAAATTTCAATTGTCGAAGCCATTCGGTGATGAGGCGTGAATTGTCCTCATAGGAGGCCTCAGGGATGTTGACTGTTCCCAGAAGATATTGGAGAACAATGTGCTCGTGGCCACAAGGGAGCTCATGAACAGCCGAGGGACGTTGGAGTAGTCGGTCATCGTGGTGGGTGTAAGATTCAAAATCAAAGTCCGGGGAGTCGAGAAGAATTTTGAGGACAACGTAAACGGTGTGAGATAGACGGCGGCATTCGAGACTTCGGAGATTTCGAAGATATCCAAAGCAGTCAGAGGATTGCGCAGCCCGCAAGTCGAAATTCCTGCAATGATCTGTTGGCACTAGATGGGAGAGGAACGGCACTGCGCTTAATGTACACAGTTGCTGCAGTACCGTTTCCGGCAATCGATTTTTTGTCGATGCGCTGCGAAAAAATCTTGAAGGGGAGGAGGACATTGTCGTACGACATTAGCCATGGAAATCTGTCCATGAGCCTGGTCAACTCCTGCATGGCAGCAATGGATATTCTGTCGACAGCTTCTCCCGTCCACTTGTTGCTCATGGTCAAGCCAATAGCGTGAAGGGTGTCGAAACCCTTGGCAGACAGACCCTTGAACTTGAAGTAGATCGCAAATAGCTTTTGCAGGCGGCCCGATGATGTGAGCGGGTGTATTCGAATATTGCAATGATGACGAGAATTATCTGGCGTTAGATATATAATATATAATCGTCAATGGACAGGATAAAAAACAACCGCAAGCTCTGCACTAACCTTGGCAGGATCCTTTTTAGGGCTTCGATCCCGTTGCGCCGACGAACGGGCCAATTGCATCAAAACCCGCCAAAGATTGGGCGCAATTTCCTTGACCCCCGAAATCATCTTCGGCAAGGAAGTCCCCCGTAGCTCTTCTTCGGTAACATCTCCTCCTGCCGAGCCTTGAAAAGATGGCTCAGATTCTCCAACTCCTGCTCTAAAACTGCCAAGGAGCATTCCAATGCAAATTCCTGTATAATTCCTCGAGCCCCTCTCGGCCGTCGCATTTTGCATTGGAGCGTGGAGGTTTCCACCAGCGATGCAAGATCTTGGGTAATTCCTCGCTATTCAATAGTGCAGACCTCGCATAGCGTATTTTCGGATCCCGAGTGCAGTCAGATCGCCCCAACTCAAGGCGTCGAGAAAGATCGGCAGATTGATCCCAACCCCGTCCATTACCATCAAGACCTGTTTGACCTTTCCGACCAAGCCTTCCCCGAGATTTGCACGTAGAGAGGCTGTCTGCGCCAGTTGGATTGCTGGACCCGCCGGAACACGCTTATCTGCATCCACATCTGAATCAGATGATTCGTCCGAGCTCCAGACTTCAGCGGCAGGATCGTAGTCAGAATCGTCCGATTCCGAGGGCACTGGTTCTTCAAACTCTGGCAGTTCTGTGGAAGCATCCCAGTCAAAGAGATCTTCAT
This sequence comes from Panellus pusillus, assembly GCA_013387415.1. Classification (NCBI taxonomy): domain Eukaryota; kingdom Fungi; phylum Basidiomycota; class Agaricomycetes; order Agaricales; family Mycenaceae; genus Panellus; species Panellus pusillus. The sequence continues at coordinate 151 of QVIE01002190.1, read as the reverse complement.
CCTGGAATAGATCCTCGGAGGCGAGCGACATCGGAAGAGATCTTAGAGAAGAGAATGTCGAAATTGCATGTGATTGACAAAATTGATACAGAAACTCGAGAATAGTTGGAACATAGGCGAGAAAAATCACCCAGGGAGATTTGAGAACCCA
>QVIE01001421.1:0-14990 GCA_013387415.1 Panellus pusillus | reverse complement strand
TGGTGGCAATCAGCGACGGCACGTCCACGACCGTGTTGAAGCCTGACGCGGGCGTCTGATCATTTGTCACGCGCTGTTGCTGTTGCTGCTGCTGCAAGTACTGCGGCGGGATCTGCGGTACAGGCTGTCCCTTGCTCGCTTGCTGCTGCTGGTACGAATACTGCAAGTTCGGATTGGACGTCCGCATCCCGGCATACGGTCCTTCTGGTCCCATGGTGCGGAGCCAGACGCCTGCTGCTGCTGCTGCTGCTGGAGCAGAAGATACTGTTGTTGCTGCTGGAGAAGGTAGCGGCGTTGGCGTTCGGGGGGCCTGCCAAGCGGCGTCTTGCGCCATCAAAGTCCGTAACCAACTGCAAATTCCCCGAGTCGTTTCGGCTGTGGCCGCCGTTACCATTCCCGTTTCCATTGCCACCGCGTGCGCCGGGTGCCTGGACGGGCGGCGGGTGCGTGGGGTTAAATCGCGGTGGGTGAGAGCTCTGCCCGTGCGTGGAGTTGTAGTTATTTACCCCCGCCGCTGATTTCGAGCGAAGACAGCGCGCGCTGTACTTCGTCCACACCGCCGCCGCCATTACCTGAGAAGAAACCGATATTAGGCGCGCGCCAGTCTTGCGATCCGTTGTTGTTTTTAACCAAGGGGAGGGGCGGCCGATGGGGCTTGCCTTGGCTGCGTAATACTCTGATTCATCGTACGTAGCAGGATCGTCCTGGTATGTGTACTCCTCCTCTTCTTCTGCGGCGGGCTCCGCCTGAGGAGGCGGTTGAGGGGGAAGAGGCGTCTGAAGAGTCCCCGCGCGACGCAAACTTGTGTTTTGGACTTTCTGCGCCTGGCGCGCTGCAGCTCCGTAGGTGAGTGACTGATGGCGGCGGACGCCCGAGTCCGCAGGTGGAGGTGATGGTCCATCGTGCGGCGCGAGTGGCGAATTCGGATCCGCAGGATCCATGTTCTCTGCCGCTGGGTTCTGGGTTGTCATCAATTAACAGTCACAATGGTAGTTTTCCTCCCAAGACAGAAGGCGGTAGTGACTGTGTTTACAGTCGTCGCTGTACTGCGTTCTTTTCAAGACGGCGACCTTGAAGCCATGCCTCTGCCTCGGGAAGTTTCACACTCACTTCTTGTACAGCGTAGGAGTCCAGATGATCCCACTCTTCCTCATCGCCTTCGTGACCGGCGATCGCGGATAGACTATTCTTGGTCTTTGGTGTGAGACTGCCGGACCTAGAGAGACCTGACGCCTGTGGTTGGAAGACTTGTATCGGCTGAATTAGAAGACATAAACAAAATATTATTGGTACGAAGCATACCCCGATGGTACCGAGTTGGTAGAGAGCTTTGCCGATGCAGTGACGATTTTTCCCCAACAGCACCAACAGCACTGGGATCGTTGACCCAGTCATCGCCTACGACTTCATCTTCGTTCCAATCAGCCTCTTCAGAGATAGCAGCAGCCCGGGCAGTTCGGGATGAGGCCGAGATGGTATGATGGCGTCGTACTCCAGTCGAATTGGGCGGGGAGCCGGGAACTGTGGGCAAGGGGCTGGGCTGGGACATGGTGGAAGAGCAGAACCACGAGATTTAGCCCAAGATCCCGGGTTGTGGTCGTCGTTGCGGTTAGTGATATACAATCGTGACAATGACATAACCCGTGATGACTGCTTTTACTTACACCCTAGCTAGCACATTTATCGCCCCACAACCTCCACTGCTGTCCTTCTCTCCGCCGGCATCGAGCCTCTTTAGACTACCCGCTGTGCCACTGGGCCACCGCTTGGCGCAGTTTTCAATGCCTTGCCTTGTTGGTGCCGGATACTCAGCATCGGAGCTTCGAAACTCTACGCATTGCCGGCATTCAGCTCATTTGCATCTACCGGAGAGGAAGAACGCAGCTGTTTATGGTATGTAACTAGCCTCTATATCTCTACGTAGTCCGGTAATACATAGCCTCACCGAACGTGCTCACTGTATTCGAATGGCCTTGGTATGATCATATGAAGGCCGGGACAGATGTGAACATACGAACTTGTTCGTATCTTCAGCAATTTGTATGCTACCACCTGCCCTTGAACATTGCCTTGAATAAATGGCTCAAGTGGATCATATGCACACAGAGATCTGAAAATTACCATTGAAACCGAGTTGCAGAACTGAAAATCCCACTAAATGCCCTCCAGGGCCATGTCAAAAAATTTCAGGTCAAGGACGCCTTCAGTGGCCTTATATGTACATGACGAACGACCAGCGGGACCGTGCCGTGTAAGTCTACGGTCTACCAACCTTCCTAGTATAGTTCCTACCGTATGTTTTCCAGGCTGTGACCAGTGACTACATTGAAATACGTGACAGCACGTGACCGAGTTCCAGCAGAAATGATCTCTGCAAGCCGTAATCTTGAGGAGCCTAGACTGGCCCAGGCCTTGATTACTCGGGTTGAGATGTATCAGCCATACTAGCAGTGGCACGGACTCCAAGGGCCGCCGGACCACCCTTGACCGTAACCATGCCGCACTCCTCTCTCTTCGACGAGGGTTTCACCGATGAGGACACCATGCAGGGTCCGACGCCAAGCGAACTGTTGTCCAAGATGACTTCAGAGCAGGAGTGTGAAGGTCAGTGATAAGTATACAAGTACGCGCCCAACAGGAGCGCTTAATAGGACCAGAGCTCGCGTACAGGTTATTGGCATCCTTACCGAGGTCGCGTCTGGCAACCATTCAACGCCGACTGGCGCCCTTGCTGCAATTCGACGTCGTCGGGGTGCGTGGCCAAACGAAGAGCAGGCGCGACGTTAACGGATCTACAGACACTACCTGCTGAAGTGTCTCTGCATATTTTCTCCCATCTGCCTGCACAGACGCTCCTAACCTGTTCATTGGTAAGCCACCGGTGGCGAACCCTTGCAAATGACCAGGCGATATGGAAGAAACTGTGTCTTGCCGAGGGCTGGAAATGGAAGCAGCCATCTCGAATACACCCCTTTGACACCCCGCGCAGATGGGACGACGACGACGAGGGCATGGGAGACTCGGACGAGGAAGAGGAGGAAGAGCTGGACTCTATCCAGAGCGTCAAAGCCGAATGGACAACCATGCAAGCCGAGCTGGACTCGGGCTTCGCGTCCATGTCTCTCGCGTCTCGGACCTCCGTGCTCCCCACTGCTGCCTCATCGTCCATGCCTTCCAAGTCCCGCATCCGCCATAATTCCGCCCCAGCAGCCCTCAGTGAATCTTCCTTCCTCCGGCCTGACTACAAACGCCTCCACCAAACCCACACCCGCCTCAACAACCGCGTCCGCGCGGGGAACTACCGCGTCTCCACCATGCAAACCCGCGGCGGGCCGTCGAACGCGCATACAACGACCATATACTGCCTGCAGCTCTACACGTACCCAGCGACGGGCGTGCAGGCCCTCTTCACCGGCTCGCGCGACCGCACCGTGCGCGAGTGGAACTTGACCACGGGGCTCGTCGAGCGCGTGATCGCAGGCGTGCACGCCAGCTCGGTGCTCAGCATCTGCGTGCACGACGGCTTCGTCGCGAGCGCCGGGAGCGACCGGCGCGTCGCCGTCTGGAGCCTCGAGAAGAACGCGCTCGTCAAGATCATCGTGGACCACGAAGACAGCGTGCTGTGCGTGCGCCTCGATGGCCGCCGGCTCGTTACGTGCTCTAAGGATCGCACCGTGCGGACGTACTCTTTCCCTGATCTGGTGCCGCAGTTCGTGCTCGGCGCGCATCGCGCCGCCGTCAATGCTGTCGCCATCTCGGATACTCTGATCGTTTCCGGTTCGGGCGACCGCTCGGTTAGGCTTTGGGATGCCGTCACCGGGAAACTACTGCGAACATTCGACAACCACCACACCCGAGGGTACGCCTGCCTTCCCGTAACGGCATTGTAGTACGAAAATTTACCATCTGACTAGGATCGCTTCCATCGACTTCATGGCCCCATACGTCGTCTCCGGCTCGTCGGACAAGCACCTACGCCTCTTCGACATCACGACGTTCCAAGGCTGGTCGACCTCCCCGGAGTACGACGGCACCCCGCCCGCTGCGCCCCTCCCTGCTGGGGGAGTCGTTTGCGCTACGTGCGGGAGCCCTGCGGGTGGAGCGGCTATGGCGGCGCGCGTGGCGCCGCCGCAGCGCTGCGTGCATGCGGATTTGGTGCGCAGCGTTGCGCTGGGGAAGGATTTCGTGCTCAGCGGGAGTTATGATCTGAGTATCAAGGTGCGAGTCGTCTTTCCCTTGGAAACTGAGGCTGAATCTGTATTGTTGGGTAGGTGTGGGATCGGAAGACCGGCGCTCTCGTCGCGGATCTTACTGGCGGCCACTCGGGGCGAATATTTTGCATTGGATTTGACTGCACCAAAGTACGTTCCGGCGCCGACTTAGTCTTCTTCTCGCTAATTACGCCTATGTACAGATCGTGTCTTGCGGAGAAGATCAGGTATGTTGTCTTTCCTTTCCTGACTTGCATCTAATGCTCGTTTTTCCATAACAGCGAATATGTGTTTGGGACTTCTCGCACGGCATCGACACGAGTTTCCTCCAGCTCTGAGCTTCGTTTTTACTTGTCCCTTGTTCCATCGCGCACAATAGCCATCCTTTCTGCCTCATACTCACGGACCTACCCACTTACAATTGTCTACATCCCAAGGCTCACTCTTCAACCAGACTGTGTACATACACTCTTATACCCCTACCGTCATGTTGATATCGTTACTTGGCAGGTTTCGTCTGGAGTGGTAACCCGCGCAATCTTCAGCTGGTGTGGTGAGATGCGCAAGTGCAAGGTACGCGGAGAAAGGTGACACCCTTGGCTCCATCGGGTTGAGTTTCGCATTCTAGTCGCACTCGTTGCGCTCATATAATACATTTATATTCTTCGTTCGTTCGCTTCTGGCTACGTGAACTTGCCCTCCTTCCAGCGCCTGACATGAGACCCCATCTCTACCGCCGCGAGTCCCCAATCCTCGCCGTGATTGTGCCCGCCGGGAGCGAGCCCCGCGCGCTCGAGCGCCTGCTCGTCCGTGAGCGCCGTCAGCACGCCAAAGATGACAGGCACGCCCGTGTCGAGCTGCACCTTCATCAGCGCGTGCGAGACGGCGTCGGAGATGTATTCAAAGTGCATCGTCGAGCCTTTGATGAGCACGCCGACGGCGATCACCGCGTCGAAGGGCACGTTTGGCATCGTCACCGCACCCACAGGCCGGGGCGTTCCGACGCGCTGGGGGCTCGCCGCGCCCCCGAGCGTGAGCCCGTCGAGGAGGTCCGTGACGTTCGACGCTGCCTGCACGTGCGCGCCCGCTATCATCCTGCATGCATCCTTACTCATTAGACAAGCGCTGTAAAGGGCAAATGGGATAGCACCTCGAACAAGCCAATGGCAGCTCAAAGCTCCCCGGCACCGACTGCACGACGATATTGCCCTCCTTGACACCGCGCTCCTTCAGCTTGGCGATGGCCCCGGCAACGAGGGCGTCGATGACCACGTTGTTCCAGCGTGCGTGCACGATCGCCACGCGCAGCGGCGTGCCGTCGAATTTGACTGGCGATTCGGGGAGGCCTTTGATGGTGTGGGACATGATGAGTGCGTGATCACGGAGATATGGATTATCTATATGGGCTGTAGGGTACAGGATTATACGTGTACAAGTTCCTTTGCAGTGTGTAGTTCATTCAAAAATCAGGTCAGCCCTTGCAGCTGCTCAAACTTCTTCCTCGCCATCCGGACGTTCAACCTCACCGCAGCCGTTTCTGCGCCCACACCAAATCAGCAAACCAGCAAAGTCTCCTCGCCCACGACAACGAAAATAAACAAGAACTCACCAACCGTCGGGTCATGCACGATAACCAGAATATACGTATTCCTTGTCAACTCATCCAGCACCGCAGAGAACTGCGGCAGCTCCATCTCCAGCGCGTGGAATTCCTCGCGGACGCGCGAGCACGAGCGCTTGAACGCCTTGATGAGCTCCGAGGTGCGTTCGTACCTCGTCGGCTCGAGCTCCTCGTGCGTCGACGCGGCGGAGGAAGAGGAAGCCGGCGGGGAGTTGGTGGCGATGACGAGGAAGGTGGTGCGCTCGAAGAGGATGACCTCCGTTGCGCTGCACGCTTCGGCGAAGATGGTCAGGTGCTTGGAGAGCACGGCCGCGTTTGGGATGAGGGTGTGGACTATGCTCGACCATGCCTGCGTGTAGGCTGTTATCGGATTATCTTGGAGGTTTTCAGAACGAGGCTCACCCTGTATAGACTCTCGTCGTAGATACTTGTGCCGAACACGGTAAAGGGCGTCGGTACCGCCCCCGGTGCTTGCCCCTTCTCGCTCTGCTCCTGCAGCTCCCTCTTCTTCCGCTCAAATGTCGCTTCCCTCTCCCTCGCCAGATCCATCTTATGCACCAGTAAGAACACAGCCGCCTCAGGACTATACTGCCTCAGCCCATCCAGGCAGTCCCGGTAATACTCCAGATCCTTGTGCATCTCGTTCGTCTCGACGTCAAAGACATAGATCAGCACGCCGACGTGCTGGAAGATCGTGCTGCGCTGCGTGGTGAGGTACGAGTCCATGAACGCGTCTTGCCCGCCGCAGTCCCACAGGTTGAGAATCAGGTCGCCGAGGAAGCGGACGTGGTTCTGCTCCACGTCGATCGTGGCGCCGAGGCGGGTTGTTAGTGAGGCGGGATTGTTGGAGCTAGTGGCGTTTTGTCGGTTATTGGGTGGGCGACAGGCATAGACATACAAAATGAGAGAACGCATAGAAGTCTTGCCGCTCCCAGAGGCGCCCATGAGAAGGACCTTCGAAGGAGGAGGATAAGTCCCGCAGAGCCTCGTAGCCAGTCGTGCTTATCTCGCCTTTTTCTTCATTTCTGCGCGCGGAAAAGCCGGCCAAGGGTCTAGACAAGCGAGTAGTCCAAAAAATCCCCTCTGCAGCCTCCAGTGGCCGCAAGACGGGCTGAAACAACGCAAGAGGTATTAGGTTCCGCCCGACGGATCCAGAGAGAGATGTCCGGTGGCTGTGTAACCTCCAAACTTTTTTCTATCCCCGTGCCGCACTCAATGGATGGGCACCTCGCAAAGACATATACCCTCATCCACGCCTTTCTACGGGAACAACAGCATATTAAGGCGGCGGAAGCCCTGAAAAAAGCTGCCAAGGACGTTGTGGTTTTGAAGGACCATTTGGCAGTGGATGGGCCGCATTTGCAGGATATTATATGGGAGTGGCAGTTGTTGAAAGCCGTAATCTTGTACGCTCCCGCTTGCTTGGTGGCTTTTTTCTTTTCATTGACGAAGGCTCAGAGATTCGGATTCGGATTCTAGTGACTCTAGTGATTCTAGCGACTCTAGTGATTCGAGCGACTCGAGTGACTCTAGCGATTCCAGTGATTCCAGCGACTCGAGTGACTCTAGCGACTCCAGTTCATCCTCGAGCTCGTCGAGTTCTTCTTCGTCCTCTTCCTCGTCCTCCGCCTCGAACAAAACAAAGAAGAGCAAGGCAAAGGCGCAGGCAAAGGCAAAGGCAGCAAAGGCCTCTTCATCTGCCAGTTCCGCGAAAGTTGCGCCCAAAATCACAGCTGCCGCTCCTGCCGCCAAAGTGAAAACACCGAGATCTGCACTGCCGCCGAAAACTCGTATGTACCTGCTTTCTTTGGCGGTCGAATAAATCCTCAGGGCACTGACTTGAACTGAAATAGCCGCAGAATCATCATCATCATCATCTTCGAGCTCGGACTCTTCTTCGGACGATTCAGATTCAGGGGATGAATCAGGTATGTATGCGGCCACTCTGCTCCTTCTCCATTCTTGTGTCCACCAAATTGACGCGCCCCGTACGCACAGACGATGAGTCGAGCGATTCCGAATCCGAGTCCGAGGGAAAACCTTCAGCGAAGGTACATGTGCCCCAACGCGACTCGAGTCACACCATGTCCACGCCGAGTGTTGCGGGGGATGTGGATGCGCCCGCGGGCGCTGTTTCTGCCGCCAAAAAGTCATCTTCTGCAGGCTCGGATTCAGTGTCGGAGGATTCAGATTCAAATTCTTCGTCGTCCTCGTCTTCATCATCATCCTCAGACTCCGATTCCGATTCCGACTCATCAGCATCCTCGGACTCCTCTCCAGCTGTTGAGAAGAAGAAAAAGGTGCCAAAAGCCGCCGCCGTGCCCGCGAATGAAACCCAGGTAGTGACCAAAAAACGGCGCACCTCAGAAGGCGGCGCGTCCGTCCCCACCGCCGTCGTCAAACCCGCCGCTGCTCTGCACCCCTGCCGTCGAAGGAACGGGGCGGCGGTAATGGTAAGCCGGCACGCAAAGTGAACGCCCCGTTCCGCCGCGTCAACCCCGAAGCGGTGAGCACTGCGCATATGATGGATAATCGATACCAGATGAAGGTGCGCTCCCTCCCTCCCCTCCTGCTGCGTGAAGAGATGTGTAACGGGATGCGAAATAGGCAGGACCGAGTAATGACTACGGCCAACGCGCGCACAACGACCTCATCGTCACGCGCGGGGCGGGATTCCGGAAGGAGAAGAATAAGAAGAAGAGGGGGAGTTACAGAGGGGGCGAGATCACGGTGTGTTCTTTCTGTCCTTCCGTGACGAGAGTGGTTTGCTGACCTGACTTTGGGGTGATAGATGGAGAGCCACAGTTTCAAGTTTACTTGAAGTTCGAGTCGATCAACCGTGGCCGGCGCTGGTCTATCGCAGTTTTTTGTGCGCACTGGATCCGAAGCACGAGCATCATTGCGGGCCAGTAAGCCATCGCGAAGCAGTAAACGGAAATCATTCGACGTAGATTTACTATTACCACCACCTATCAACAGCACACATTTTAATTCCATCAGTACCACGGAAAGACGCTTTCGAACTAGTGTCTGTCGGGCACTTGTGAGGGTCCGGGGAAGTCATACCTTGAGCAAGTGTCGGTCCGATTATTCCGACACTAAAACAAGCTTAAGATCTCTGGCTGGCAAGGATTGAGGAAATATGATTGCAGCCAACCATCGTTCAGGAGTTTGTCCCGCCCGGTAGATTCATAGCCGACCTCCGCCCCAGGTGCAGGTCTGGAAGTATTCGGCGTTCGGCCATCAATTCGGCGTCGCGGCAGACGCGGTCGCGTCCGCGCTCAATATTCAATCCGCACTGGCAGCGCACGGACGCGAGATTCAATGACTTGTCTCACTTACGAAATTCTATACATGACTCGGTACAGGGATATAAAAGATGCAATAATTGAGCGGTTGTGCGAAGCAACTTGATTCTTGAAGCTTGAAGTTGAATCGACGCGAAATCAACCACTCTCGTGAGTGAACGCTATCCCCCAACGGCGCAGCGCAACCACGTGACCTGCACGTGATTTTGGTTCCCATTTTCGGCGTCTCATGTGTGTGTAGGAGCCATTATAGTGAGTCTGTAGCCTCTACTGCTGACACTCCTTAGCACAGTGTATTCTTCCATGGCCCAGTTGGTTAATCGCTACTTGTTTGAAGGTGTTTGTAATTAACAGTTTTTAGTCTTTTGCGGAGTTCAATCCCCACTGTCGGCATTCTTTTCTTTTTGTGCTGGGCGCGTGATTACAAATCTTCTTCCGCCGTCGTTGCTTCCGTTGTCAGATTTAAAAAGTAAAGAAGTCTTTGCTGAGCCCCCCCCAGAAGAGAAGAGAGAAGATGAGAATAGTAACGCTCTCTTGCAGAGAGCGTGATTGTGACAAAGCCGTTCCTAGATAAAAACCATGTGGGTCAAATATTGTGAGGTCCCAAAAACTCGGAACCAAATTTAAAATGGAATTCCGAGTATTTATCAATGAGAGCCTCAGCAGCGGCGGAAGAAGATTTGTAATCACGCGCCTAGCACAAAAAGAAAAGAATGCCGACAGTGGGGATTGAACTCCGCAAAAGACTAAAAACTGTTAACTACAAACACCTTCAAACAAGTAGCGATTAACCAACTGGGCCATGGAAGAATACACTGTGCTAAGGAGTGTCAGCAGTAGAGGCTACAGACTCACTGTAATGGCTCCTACATACACATGAGACGCCGAAAATGGGAACCAAAATCACGTGCAGGTCACGTGGTTGCGCTGCGCCGTTGGGGGATAGCGTTCACTACTCTCGTGACCTTTCCCGACCGCTTTCCAGCATTAAAACCGGGTTTCGGGATCTATCGCATACTCCTGCTTTTCGTCCCCACAATGTCTCAAGTGGTCCTTCCAGACGGCGCGCAGATCGGCTTCGCTGTCCTTGGGGCTGAGCACCTGGGCCATAAGACACCACTGGTGTTCATCGGTGGCGTTGGCAGCCTCCAGGGCGACTTTGAGCGTTTGGCAACCTCGTTGTCCGGCGTACGAACAGGTAAACTCGCACTACTATGTAGAATATCTCCATTATTGACTGGCATTTGCTAGTCCTCATATACGATCACAGGCAAGTGCAGAACATATGTCCACCGGCGGCCCACCTCATCGAGCACCCCTTTGTGCAGAGGCGTCGGTGTCTCCAAGTTAGCAGGGCGCGAAGACGAGATTTCAATTGAGTCTCTTGCCCGCGACTTGGTATTTCTACTTAAACACTTGGGCTGGAAGGAGATTGCTATCTGCGGTTTCTCTATGGGTGGTAAGTTCACTCAATGGATTTCCTGTGCGATATCAAAGGTCGTCCGCAGGAATAGTCACACAACAGGTGCTGTTCCTTCCCTACCATCCCGTCCGCCCAACACCGCTACCCTTTCGAGTCACCCATGTCGTGCTCGCTGGAACGTTGTGCTCCGTCTTGCGAGACAAACGATATGGGTTACAACTTCCGAAAATACCCAATAGGCCGCTCACAGAACAGGAGAAATTGGATTTAGCAAGGCCGAATCTTGAAGTTTCACTCGATCCAAACTGGCTTTCGGATCCGCGTAATAAGCAACGTTTCGATGAGTTGCTTCGAGCTAGGCTGTCTGGACGGTTGGCGTTTTCTGTTTCATGCAGCGATAGCAGCTAACTCAACACGCAGACCCCTACGAATGATGTGTGCGTACCTACCATTCTTAATGAACTAACTGAAAGCATGATCCTTGCCTCCAGGGAAGCAACTAAAATCGGTGAGTGGCTCAGCAGTGTAACCAAACCTTCTTTCCTCATTGCGCCTAGACGATGCGGATTGATTTCACCGGAATGCATGCCAAACTGCCCCGCAGCATGCAATTCCTGGTCATTCAAGGCGATCTCGACGCCATTATCCCTCCATACTGTGGACAGGAAATTTTGCAGCGCATCCCGTGGGCTAAACCTGTTGAAGTTGGCCGTCACCACGGGGCAGTGGAAAGTCGGCAATTTGGTCATCTATGGTTCGAATATTTAGACATTCAGGTGTGGCATGAAGTTTTCGAGAAGTTCCTTGCGTCCAGGGCCCCGAACCTGCTCGCCTGTGAAAATGCCTGTATTGGTGCTTACACTTTCATACTGTTCGTGAGTAAATAGATATCGCACCGATTCCCCTGAATTCTGAGAATGAGAAGAAAACCTTAAGTTCATATTGAGCTGCGAGTTCATACAGTAGTGGCAGCCTGGAGTCCTGGACGGCGCCTGTCACATATGATGTTCTAAATCCTCAGATAACTTCGACGAAAGTGACCCGTTACAAGCGTACCTATTCCTCCGTCAGCGATTCGGGGCAAAAGGCACCGGACTCATTCACTATGATTATCCGCCGACGTACAACGGAACAGAGGATAGATAGCAAATGCGGAATGGAATCGGAAACCTAGAGTTCTCAACCTATAGAACTAATAAGAACCGACCATAGAACGCCTTGTCCCACATCTTTCGTTTGAGAAAGGTCAGTGTTATTATAGCGCATGAGATTAACCTCGTCGCATTCGAAGGGTATGTTCTCATAGATCTCCGTGAACCCCGACAGATCGCACAGACGGTGGTTCTGAAAGACAGGAAAAGTTTAACAAACGGAATAAAGGGCAGCCGGTTACCAAGTCATAACTGTGTCCGAATCAATTCTTTCGGGTTGGTGATCATCGAGATTGCGGAGAATTGTAGCCAGTAGTAGCATTTGGTGGTCTTGGTTGGGCAAAATTAAGCATGGACCTGGATCCAAAGGTACAAGATCCAAGGCACTACTGACCTGGAGAAGCTCTATGAGTTACAGCAAGGCCAGATGGGTTAAGCCAAGAAGAGGCAAGTCGTCGATGAGCTACGCAAGAGCCAAGAACGATGATCGGAATCCTGAACATGCGTCGAAGTACACTTGAGCGCGTGTTATAACTCCGTCAGCGCACGCAGCGCATCCACAACATTCCCCTTGTGCTCCACGAGCAGGCGCTCCGCCTGCGTTTTGGGGATCTCGAATTCATTGACCTATGTATTGTCAGCGGCAATTAGATTCTAGGTATGTACGGAGGAAGTAAACAGACAATCAGATCAACGTCCTCACGACGTATCTGGTCGCGCTGCGCCTTGGTCAGCGGGGGCGTGTGAGCGACGACTGGGGGCCGGTCGAGGATGCCGCCGGGGCGAAAGGCCTGCTGCATCACGCCTTTGACGTAGGAGAAGCCGTCGCCGTACTGTGAGTGAGCGGTACAAAGTGAGTGAAGCTTCTTTGCAGCAGAAATGGACGAACCTGCATTATGACTTCGGGCTCTGGACGACCATTCGTGCGGTGAGCCATGGCTATGGTGGCGGTTAGATTTTGATTTGCACGTGTTGATGGATCGAACAGCCACCCCCTGAGGTTGAACTTGTTGACTTACTCGCGTGAAGAAATTTACATGTATATAGCTCGCCCTCGGGAGGGAACGAGATGCACAGAATATCAGAGGATTAACTGAACAGGCAGTATCGTCGCTTGAATCTGAGACGATTTGTGTGTAGTATGTGCTGCCGTATTCTCTAAACTCTCGGTGCACAGTGAGCGTCGTACCGATTTTCAATGGAAGCCTTGAAGCAACAGTAATGGCGTGGATACTTGGCTCTCGTGAGATTTGGCAAGCATTTATAGCTCACTTTGCAGCCTGAAACGTATATGAATAGTACGAGGTTTGCACCACTTCAAAGTTCAGTGCTGATTGTCTACGACTTGGTCCTTACCACAGAGAAACAGACGACCCTATCCCATGCTAAGAGCTTGACAGCAGGAATCTGCCTAAAACCTCGCGAGAAGACGATAAACCCACACTCTCAAAAGTTCAGGATAAACAATATCAAGGACTGCAGGGATGAGTAGAACGAACCAAGTAAACCTGGAAGACCGGACATACCACTGTCATTGACGGTCGTTGAGGAGAGTCAAGTTGAAGAATGCCAGGCTCGCTAGGAAAAAAGCCACAAGCAAAGTTTTATTGGATGGGAGCTACCGTCGGTTTCGCAAAGAGATTCGAGAACAACAGCCGCTCAAGATAGACTTCAAGTAAAACATCTCCTGGTAAGCAGACGCTCTCGCTTAGTCTGGTTTTTCATCTACAGTGTTTTAAAATATGTTGCCAGAAATGCCATCCAGCAGCTGGCTTCTGAAGAGCCGTACTAAGGACTGAGGGTAGAGTCTAGACACATAAGTGAAACTGTTCCGGGCACCGTGTGGCGTAAAGGGCCGATACCGGTCAAAAAGCTCAATACAGCAGCAAGAAAAAAGTTATAGCCGTTGAGCAGGCGTTAAATCCACAGCAGGGAAGCTACACAGGGCAGAACTCCAACATTGAAGCAGGGAGAAGCAGGGCGGCAAGGGCGGATCCGCATTGGGACTGATAACAAACAACCGTCTACAAGCTCTCGTCCGACTGTAACCCTCTCCCTATAACACTCAAAATGGCCGAGGAAATCCGCGCAGACTCCTACGTCGGTTTCGACTCGATTACGCAGCAAATCGAGCACAAGCTCCTCAAGCGCGGTTTCCAATTTCAATGTCATCGTTGTCGGTGCGTCGACATCACCCCACTTTTTTTCACCCATTTTGAAGCCACTGGTCTGCAGGCCAGACGGGTCTGGGAAAGTCAACCCTCATCAACACCATCTTTGCGTCGCACTTGATCGACTCCAAGGGGCGTTTTGCGTCGGACGAGCCGTCAGGCAAACAACGGAGATCCAGGCCGGGCTGGCTCCATTTTTTCAGTCTACAACGGTTAAGAGAGCACGGAAATGACGCGCATTGCAGTCATTGTTGAAAACGGCGTCAAGCTGCGCTCAACATCGTCGACACGCCCGTATTGGCGACCAGGTCAACAACGAGAACTGGTACGTAAATAACCACTACGCAGCACACTCTTCGCTCATCGTTCGTTCAAAAGCTGGGATCCTATCATTCAAGTTACATCAAGGACCAGCACAGCGCGTACCTCCGCAAGGAGCTCACCGCCATGCGTGACCGCTACATCCAGGACACGCGTATCCACTGCTGCCTGTACTTCATCAACCCCCACCGGCCACTCCCTTCGCCCCATCGACGTCATCGTCATGAAAAAACTCAGCGACGTTGTCAACGTCGTCCCCGTCATCGCAAAGTCTGACAGCCTCACCGTTGAGGAGAAGGAGGCGTTCAAGGCCAAGGTTCTGTTTTTACACCCACCTCACCTCCGCATCCAACGTAATCTCAAGACGTCTTGCAGATCCGGGAGGAGCTCGTATACCATAACATCCGTCTGTACCCTTCGACACAGATGAGGACGACGAAGAGGAAGTCGCCATGAACGAGAACATCCGGCAAAAAATTCCCTTCGCTATCGTCGGCTCCGAGACTAAACGTCATCATCGACGGCAAGACCGTCCGCGGGCGCAAGAACCGCTGGGGCGTCGTCAACGTCGAGAACAAGGAGCACTGCGAGTTTATGGATCTCCGCGACTTCCTCACGCGACGCACTGCAGGACCTCATCGAGACGACGGCGCAGATTCACTATGAGGCGTTCCGTTCAAAACAGTTGCTTGCGCTGAAGGAGGGTGTGAACCAGCGTCCGTCGAACTAATTTCTCTTGAGAAGATGCCATTGTCACTGTACGTGCCTTCCGAATCGTACCACA
>QVIE01001170.1:0-26504 GCA_013387415.1 Panellus pusillus | reverse complement strand
CGAGGAATTCCGGGCTGAGACCGAGGACAAAATTAGAGCGGTCGTCGAGTATCACCTTGGTCAAGCACTTACTCTCCCTCCGCACTTCAAGCCCCCAAAGATCGATACGCCGGAGAAATTCTCAGGCTCCGATGACCACCGGAAGTTCATGAAGTGGGTCGAAAAGGTAGCGGCCTGGATGAAGACTATGATGTACGGCGGAGACGGCCACGCCGAAAACCAATACCGAGTGTCAATCCTCCAGAACCTACTGGACGGATTGGCGCTGGATTGGTATGCCGAATTCGTGGCCAATGAAACCCAAGAGCCCGACTTACACCGAGACTTCGTGGGGACCTTGTGCGCCCTACATCGGAGATTCATCACCACCGCCACGGTCCAACACGCGCTCCGCGAATTTAATCAGATTCGGTTCAGAGCTGAAGAGGGCCCCATCAAACTGTTGGAAGAACTTGAGTCGTGCTCACGGCGGATGCGTGAGCCCATGCCCGATATTATCCTAAAACAACGGTTCATGGCGCTCATTCCGGCCCCGTTGCACGACGACTTGAAGACCCTGCGAGGGATTTCGGAGGCCTACCTCGTCGCTCCGACAGATCCGCACGCAGGCCGCCCAGTTGTTGGGACGCTGATTTAACCTCGCGAGGTTCCGGCCGGTACCAATCCCACGGACTGCTCCCGCGGTAAGTCGGAACAGCTCGAACCCCAAGGCGAGCGCGCCGAACACGCGAGGCGCCACGGTGACCGGACGCCCACGGCGGTACACCAGGCGCCGAATTCGTCCACACCAAGACCCGCCGCAGTGGCGGGCGCCAATCCCCACGCCGAAAAGACGTGCTTTAAGTGCGGAGCTAAGGGACACATCGGGAGCGACCCGATCTGTCCCCGCTTCGCGGACCGGGCGCGGGTCGCCGCGCAGCGCGTTCCCGACAGTTACGTCGCCGAGGACGACGAGATAGTGGCCGAAGATCACGCCGACCAGGCCCCGGATGACGACTGGGGTGGGGCCCAGTTTGAAGGGCCGGATGAGCGCGATGAGGTGACCGCCGACCTGGCCGAACTCCCCGTCGGGGACGGTGAGAATGAAGAACCGACACTGGCCGTTTGGGCTCGATCCGCGTCGATACTATGCCATGCGGACCTCGGATGGCGGCGAAATGGCAAGCGCCGACCCTTCTTTCGCTGACCTTGCCCGGGTCTTCCAGGAGACTCACGGTCAAGGTCCTCTAACGCGCGCCGCCGCCGATGAATGGGAAGCCCTGATGATGGTCGAGGCGTCGGAGCATTACACCCGTACCACGGCCCGCGTGGACACTTCCGAGCTGGAAGCTACGGGTCATCTGAATAGGGATGACCCACATTCATGACGGCTCAGGAACTGGCCGATGCGCAGGAGATGATCGAGGCGGAACGAGCCGCGATAGTAGCGGCCTCGAACACGTCGCCACGCTACATCGGGAGGTGCGCGATTTGCGAGGCCGCATACGCGAGTCGCTATTCGGTCGACCTCGGATATCTACCAGCCGAGCCCTTTTGATAGCAAACGCATCGAGCCATAGGACGCTCACTGAACTCGACGACCGGCTGCGCATAATCAACGAGTGCCTCGACTGGGTGTTCCTGAGACGCGAGGAGCTGCAGCAGGAGCACTACGAACGATTTGGGCCCGACCCGTCCGAGGAACCGCCTTCTGTGGATGACGAAGAGAATCGTAGGTACATAATGCGGAGTGCCTCGGATCCCGGGACCGGCCCGATGAGCTGGAGCGAATCCAGTCCGACGACGAATTGGGCTCACCTGGCCGGCGTCGTCGTCCGTCGAGGGCACCCCTCCCCCGAGCTATCCGGGGACTCCTGAGTCGACCTCGAGCGAAGAATTCGAGGACGCGAGGGAGTCGGTGAGCCCCGACCCGAAGAGACGAGTCCCGAGGACCATTCAAGTGCCGCCGTCGGAACAGCCGGCCCATCCGACCCAGGTCTGGCACTAACGGAGTCTGATGACGAGCGCTTCGCTCAGTTCGGCGAACCCTCGAGGAAATGATGGACGTACCGGAGCTTAGGATGAGCACGGTAGCAGATCGACCAAGCTTCCCAACCCCGACGAGGATGCGGATGTGTCGATGCTATCCAAACGTATCGTAGAGCACCTGTCGAATGTAAACCGCAAAGAGGTCTTTGACAACGAGCAGCCGTCGAGACTACGACGGGACTTGCAGTGTCTGTCGGCCCAAGTAGAGATTGGCGGGGTACTGGCTTACGTACTCTTTGACTCGGGAAGTAATATCGATTCGATCACTCCCGAGTTTGCCAGAGTCGCTCGTTGCAAGGTGTTCAAGCTCACCGAGCAAGTGACCCTCCAGTTAGGCTGCAGGGGAAGCAGGTCGACTATCACGTTCGGTACGCGTCCCCCCATCGACTTCGGAGGCATCCGGGCCATGTCTATTTCGACATCGCCAACCTCGACCTTTACGACGGAATCATCGGGACGCCGTTTATGATCAAGCACGGCTTGGTCCTCGATTTCGTAAAACGCGAAGTACGATTCCCCGGCGACCGGACCATCAAGGCGCTGTCGACAATTCAAGAGGCCGCATTGCGGATTAGTCGGGCGGTTGGTGGTGACGGCGGCCCAGTCCCGGTCGCGTCCCCCGCCTGACTCTCGCCGGTCGCGCGTCCCGTTCCGATTGGCGGGACCTTGGTGCGCGAACCCGTAAGCGTCACCAAGCCACAACTACGGGAAGATACCCTGTTTAGTAACTTTTCCATTCATTCAGCTCCAATTACCGTCGGTCTGTCTCCATTCATGAGGAGTCAGATGACGACAGCACCCCACTGAGACCGGCGCTCCCTCCCGGATGCCCATTCCTGCTCATGCCCGAGGAGGAGGCATTGGCATGGCTCCCACCCCGACGCGGCGTGAGCCTGGTCGAGATCGACGAAGAGCTGGACCGCGTCTCACTACCCTCACTTCCGCAGCACTCCCCATTCCTACTGGTCCCCGAGTCCGAAGCCAGGGAGATTTACGACGAGGATTCGGACGAAGGACCGGCGCCAGAATTGGAGCCGGAGGGTGGTGAAGAGGACCCGGATGAGGACTTTGAGGGCCTATACACCGAGGAAACGACGATCCCTACCGGAACGGCGGGATCCTTCCACTTCGACGTCCGCCCCGCGCTATTCGACGCCCCTCGATTCGAAACTCGAGGGAATACAAGAGAATGCCCGCGCTCCGATCCCGGGACGTTATTCGCGAGCACTCATCGACTCAACCCGTGGATGCCGCTGGGGACGAGGATCCGTTTGGTATCAACGAGATCGCGCTTAATTGCGCAACCGAGCTGCTCCAACTATTCTCGGCGCGGTTCCCTGACTCGAGGAACATCGTCCCCGAGGCCCCGGTGGAAACTCTGCGCCAACGGTGGATAGAGTCGTGCCAGGACCTCCTCGGCCCCATACCTCTGACCCTGCCACCCTTCCGCGCGATCAACCATGAAATCCACCTCATCGATGAGAACGCGGTCTACAACTATCATATGCCGCGTTGCCCCGAGGCTCTCCGATCCCAACTCCGAGAGAAAATCAATCGGTATGTGAATGCGGGATGGTGGGAGTTCAGCCCTGCATCTCAAGCGGCCCCCCTCCTGTGCCTGCCCAAGAAGGATAACGGTCTCCGCACCGTGATCGACGCTCGTCAACGGAACGAGAACACGGTGAAAGATGTAACGCCGTTCCCCGATCAAGACGCAATTCGAATGGACGTCGCTCGCGCTCCTTACCGATCGAAGATCGATATGTCGGACGCTTACGAGCAAATCCGTATCGCACCGGGCGACGTTCACAAGACAGCATTCGCGACGCCGTTCGGGACTGCGTATTCGCATGTGATGCAACAAGGGGACTGTAACGCGCCGGCAACATTCCAGAGACTTATGACCTGGATATTTCGTGATGTTATTGGGGACTTCGTTCATGTTTACTTAGATGATATATTCATTTTCTCTAAGTCTATCGAGGACCACGAGCAACATCTCGGAATCGTATTCTCCCGGCTGCGTGAGCAGCGGCTGTTCCTAAGCGCAAAAAAATGCGACCTTTATTCCAGCAGCATGGACTGTCTGGGTCACCGGATCGACCACCTCGGCCTACACGCCGACGACGATAAGCTCACACGAGTACTGGAGTGGCGTCCCCCTCGGTCGCTGAATGAGGTGCAGCGCCTACTGGGCCTGATCCAGTACCTCGCCCAATTCCTTCCCGACGTGGCTCACTACACGTCCCCCTAGAATCCATCTGCCGCTCTGGTCAACCATTCGTGTGGCGACCGTTCCACCAAGTATGCCTTGACAGGATCAAGGCGATCGTGCGGAAGACGCCCGTATTACGGCCCATAGACGTGAACAATCCGGAACCCATCTGGGTGATCGGTGACGCCTCGGTCGGGGGCATGGGCGCCATGTACGGCCAGGGCAAGGATTGGCGCTCGTGCCGACCCGCGGGGTTCATGTCCAAGAAGTTCACCTCGGCCCAAAGGTCTTACAAGACCTATGAGCAGGAGGCACTGGCCATCATCGAGCCCCTTCTGAAGTGGGAGGACAAGTTATTGGGCCGCAAATTCACTATCGCCACTGATCACAAGGCACTCACCAGTCTGAAGACCGCAGCGCGATCGGGATTGAATGGGCGACTCATCCGGTGGGACGAATACCTGTCCCGCTTCGACTTTGACATTGTCCACGTCGACGGCGAACTGAACAAGGTGGCGGACTGCCTATCTCGATTGTATGAGAACGACACTGCGAACGACGCGTACCCTCCGGAAGAATTCGTCAACGCGGACGTTCGTCTTGACCCCGAGTTGCAAGACCTGGGACCTCTTCGAACGGCCGAATTGGCGCGTGAGCCGCCCTCGCTACTGGCTCGCAGAATCAAGGAAGCGCAGGAGGACCGAGTCATTGAGGCCAGGGAACTGAGTCAGCATGTGGAGGAATGGCAAGACCAAGGCATGGATCCTAACCAGGTTACCCTGGAGGAGTCGCTCCGGAGCACAGATGCGCCCCAGTCTCGGGTCGAGGGAGACGAGTCATTCCGAGAGGCAATCAAGGCTGGGTATTCCTCAGACCCAGTCCTCAAGCAGGTGATCGCAAACCCCGACTCATTCACCATGTTCCAGGAGGACGGCGGCTTGCTATACAGTCGGAACTTGGCCGGTGAGAGGGTATTGTGTATCCCTCGAACTCCCGGTCCGACTGGACCTCGACTCCTTACTGAGCTGGTCCTCGACGAGGTACACCGCACGGTTGGCCATCTCGGGGAGACCCGCACGTCGGACTATGCCCGCCGATGGTATTGGTGGCCACGGATGGGGAAGATGATCACACGCTTCTGCGCATCCTGCGAAGCCTGCACGATGTCCAAGCCTCAGCCCAAGGCGCCCGCCGGACACCTCCACAGTCTCCCAATACCTACTCGGCCGTGGGATTCGATCGGTATGGACTTCGTGGGTCCCTTCCCCGAATGCCTAGGCTACAATTATCTGCTGGTGGTGATCTGCCGACTCACCAGTATGGTTTCACTGAGCCCGATGAAGGTGACGGACACGTCGTCCGATGTGGCTTGGATCTTCTTCCGCGATATCGTCCGGCTGCACGGACTGGCCTCCTCGATTGTCACTGACCGCGATGCGAAGTTTACGTCGCTGTTTTGGCGCGAACTCCATCGACTCGCGGGAGTCCGACTTACGATGTCAACGTCGTTCCACCCCCAGACCGATGGCGCGTCGGAGCGCGCCATTCGCAACATGACGCAAATACTCCGCGCCGTCGTGGATTCAACCCAGCGCGACTGGGTGCTCAAGCTGCCGATGACCGAGTTCGCAATAAACTCAAGCATCAGCGCGTCTACGGGCTTCGCCCCGTTTGAGCTCAACGGCGGTTATCTCCCCCGCATGACCAACCTGGCCGACGCCCAGACGGACCTACCGGGGGTACGGGAATTCGTCGATCGGGCTCTCGGCAATATTGTGGTGGCCCATGACAACATTATCGAGGCCCGCGTCCGCTCGACAGTCCAAGCGAATCGTCGCCGATCGCCTGACCCGGAATATTCTGTGGGCCAGAAGGTCTACCTTTCGACTAAGAACCTCAGCTTGCCGAAGGGGAGGGCGCGGAAACTTGCCCCGAAATTCATTGGCCCGTTCGAGGTCTTGGCAAGCAGCCCCGCCACGTCCAGCTACACGCTGGCACTGCCGGAAGAACTGAGTCGCCGACGAATCCACCCGACGTTTCACGCCTCCCTTCTTCGGCCCCATGAGCCGAGCGACGATGTGATGTTCCCTGGTCGGGAGGCTCAAAGGTTTTATGATTTTGGCATGCCAGATGATCAAGAATGGCATGTGGAAACCATAGCCACTCACGGTGGACTGGCGTCCGAACCTTGAAGTTCCATGTGAAATGGACGGCAGGGGATTACACTTGGGAGCCTCCTCGGAACTTGGAAGAGTGCGCCGCCCTGGACGAGTACCTGGAGGCAATGGGGGTCGAGCGGTGGCAGGATCTGCCGCGCGTGTCGTAACTCGTCCCAAATCGGGAAATTGGTCCCGCGGATAGCGGCCCCCGGGACTGATGGTTTCAACACCATCACTATACCACGCTGCACGTTTCTCGGTCTCTCTTTGTTATCTTTCCTTACTATGGTTCTCGACTTATATTACCGGCGCCCCCGTTCCTACTACTCTTCTTCCCCCCGATATCGTCCCGCAATGCACGACCCCTCCTCAACGGAATCGTCCAAGAAACCAGCCGGCCATCGTCGACCACTTGCTGGCATCTCGACACTACGACGACAATCACCGTCGCGACGACCGTCATGGATTCGAGTCGCGTGGGCGGGAGTACCGGGACCGGTATAATCCCCCGACGCCGTACCAGCGCCGATACGACGCCCCGCGCCACCAGCGCGGGCGGTCCTATTCCCCCGTCGACAGTACCTCCCGTTACGGGAGGGAATCGTCTAGCGGACGATCGTCTAGCACCTACTCCGACCGTTGGGATGGGCGCTCGCGCGTCGACTCCCGCGATCGTCGAGGCTTCCACCCCTACGCCAAGCATGTGCGGGATGACCACCGCGGACGAAACCGCGACGACAGGACGACGACGACACCCGGCTCCGGGACGCCGTCGTGAAATCCAGACCACCTCGAGAACCACAGGTCCGCCGGCGGACTGGGTGCGGACCGTCTATCCCCCGACGTCACAGACGCCGAGATCGACAGCGACGGGCTGCCGATCTTCCCACCCGGACCCCGACGGAGGAAGCGGAAGCGGTCGCTCGGACGAGCGCGGATTATTGCCCAGCGACTGGGCGACCGCGGAGGCAGCCCGCCGTCTCGCCGCTATCGAGGAGGAGGCTGGGGGAAAGCACTTCAATCGTGCTATCCCCATTCTTACCCCCGACGTGCACGGTGCGTGGGCAAACGCAACCACGGTGCACACCATCCGCCAAGCCCACGACCTGCTCCGCTGGGTGCAGAATGGCCAGGCCCACGCTGCGGCGTTCATGCGGGATGCGGTCGTGAACCGCCTCGGAAACGACCCGACGATACGCCGCAACGTGGCGGAACTCTGTGTCCTGACC
This sequence comes from Panellus pusillus, assembly GCA_013387415.1. Classification (NCBI taxonomy): domain Eukaryota; kingdom Fungi; phylum Basidiomycota; class Agaricomycetes; order Agaricales; family Mycenaceae; genus Panellus; species Panellus pusillus. The sequence continues at coordinate 18,873 of QVIE01001170.1, read as the reverse complement.
CGCCAAAATCAAGCGCTGGCGGCGTTCAAGGACGCGACCCGGGCCACTCTGCCCCGCCCGACCGCAGTCCGTTACGGTCTTCCCCCCGCACGGCCACGTCATCGCACCCCGCTGGCGCACCTGCGGTCATGGGCGGACCCCCTCCAGAAGAGGTAATCGAGGACGGCGAGCGCCCTTTCTTCGGCACGTCCCTGCCCCGCGAGGGCGGCCTATTCGTGCTCACCGAAAACGCCCCGCCGGGCGAAGGTATCGTCGCCTCGAAGCACGGTACGCGCATATCGATCAGCGCTCTACTGCGCTGGTTTGGCTCCATCAACCCTGCCCGCTGGCCGCGAGGCGTACGGATGGCGGGCGGTGGTCTCCCGGCCCCGGAAGTCACGATCGCGACACCACGGGCCGAGGATGACGGGCCTGGATGACACTCCAGGCACTGGCCCGTTACGCGACGTCACCTCCGTTGACCGCGCGAAGTTCCTGCGCTGTGCAGTCCGCCTCCTCTCTGTGGCGGGGCTTTATGGAAGTTCGTCGAGCTCGGCGGCTACCCGGCCGCTGCCCGCCCCGTGGAAAACTACCCATTCGACGCCCTCAACATATCCCCGTGGCACGTCGCCGCCTGGATGGTCCAGCATGGCATTCCGCCGACGTCCCCGGAGACGGCGGCGATGGAAGAGTACGCCCGCATACGCCGACTCGTGGGACTTGGCGGCAACGGAGTGGACCTCGCTACCACCAGCTTCACCGACGAGTTTCCCCACGACCCCAGGGCCGTGCTGGAGATCAACGCGCCCGCGGAACTCAAATGGCCCGCGCTACGCCATGGCTTCGTCCGCCCGGGTGTGGTGACCGCGTACCCCATGCACCCGGGCAGCGAAGACGTCGAGATGGGCGACGACAAACGTCCCGAGGGTGGGCCCGCAGCGTAACGCTCAGCGGCCCCACCGTGTGCGCGGTAGCGTCACGCTTAACCCGCCCCGGCGTTCGGGTGCGTCGCCTCTTTCAAAAAGTCGGACTCGGATGCTCGTCCTGGGGGAGGGGTGTAAGGCGCCACGGACGCTCTCATAATTACTATTGACTACGCTCTATATTTACCTTTTGATCACGATGTACTATATAGTTGTTTTGGGTGCAGATGGAGGGACGACCAGTCTTATCCCGAACCATCTGCACCTTTTTCTATTCCAAATAGATCTTAGGTCGGTTCATCTCGGGATTTTAAGGCAAAGGTTAAAATCCACTCTTACATGCATATGGCGAAACCATTTTCGACGAGTTTCGCCATTTCGCCATGGCGTCGCCAGTTTCGCCAGGTTTGTCGCCAAAGTGGCGATTCACACGTGACAGGATACAATTGGATTAGATTTTTTCTGTTTCTATAGTAAAGCATCGATATTCCAACCTCTGCAAGCCCTTTTTTAAACCACATTGACCTTCTGAACATCATCCTGAAGCACCACATTGTCCAGAGCTCTCTTGACCGGTGTGAAATTATAGACATCAGTGATGGCATCATCCATCAAAGTAAGTATCTAGTAAAATTTTCACGGTGTGCCGATCTGCCAGGAAGTATATATGGTAGGTGCCTGGAACCAAGCTTATTTGAGACCAAAACACGTACAAAATTGGACTTCTATGTCCAAGGTGCTAACAAATTACATCATGCATCGCCGCCATTCGCCAACCTCAAAAATCACCCAGGCCTGTTTCGCCTGGCGGCGCCACCCTGGCGATTGACAGCTTGGCGAAACCAATCGCCAAAGCCAGCAGCATTACGGGTGAGTGAATGAGACAGACAAGAAACGGAAGGCGGTATGCACTGTGCAGTGTGCACCAGGCGCAGTACAGCAAAAGACAGTAGATGATTACGATTATGAGAACATAGCACACCGGGGGTCGCGAGTATTAAGTAGTAACTATAGGTGTCCATGCGGTCGAGAGCGGAAACACCCGATCTGATTTTAGAGTTTGGAAATCCCGTCTTGCACAGGTGGAAGGCCCGAGGGTAGGCAGATCAAGCATGAGGTTGTCTCAGAAGACGCCTTGGGAAAATTTTGGCCAGCCAAGATATAAAGTAACCCAAATAATGAACAAGATGTAGTTTGGCGTGTCTACGAGCTCTGAGTCTCAGATATAGATAGGATATTGGAACGCCGTGTCCCTGAGATTCGAGAATAGAATTAGACAGATAGAATGGAAAGCGGTTGCTAGATGGGTCCCGATAGGTCCTGATCAATGATTGAACGTTCATGAACAGCATTGAATGCAGCCTGAGCCTTGGGGGTCCTAGTTCAAGAGCAATGCATCTGGGTGCCGATACCGGGGCCCGTTGAAAACGACAATGAGTAGCTAGCTGCTGCGAGAGGGGGACACATGGGGATAAGGTGAGATGGATCCTCCCGCTCCGTACGCTGCGGCGTATGACTTGGTGTCAGCGCGCGGCGTCGATAACGCTTCTTCCTCCTTGGGAATGACAGGACGAACAGAATGCTCGCTCCGACTCCAAGGGGGCTGGCTGGATCTGGATCTTTCTCCAATCATTGCGCTGCGGAAAAGGAATCGATAAGTTGCGCGGATGCTTCGAGAAAAAGACAGGCAAGTCACGACGCGAGAGAAGGGAAGCGCGTATTATACTACTGTACTAGTCAGATTATCGATACTCGACGATATCGATTAGATGCGAGAAAGCTGGATGGGAATGGGGCGTTCGACAATCAGCATCCTCTGGCGAAAACCCGCAGCGCGCCCCTCCCGCCGTCAACGTCGCTGCCGGTAGGATGGGAGGGGACATGTGGATACTACGGTCATGATGGACGTCGAGATGGCTGGAAAATCAGAAGCGACAACAGGCGAAAGGGGAAATTATAAATGGCACATGGGCCGGTATCCGGTGGTTCCGTGCGCAGGCTTAAGACAGTGTGCGTGGTGTCAACTACAGTCAACACACCCTCTTCCTTCCTTCCGCCATGATAACCCGTATATCCACCATCACTCGCGTCTCCTTGGTGCAATAACAAACGCGGCGCACGTCGCTGGCGAGGCGTTACTCGCACAGCGTCTGCCGTCTTCGCACCAGCCCCAAATCTCAGAAAAAATGGTGCTTTTTCCTTTTTTTTCGGCGAAAAGAAGAGAAGCTGAGTCGCAAGGGGTCCAGGTACTAATCAGCGACAAGAAATATGCCTGGTGAGTATTTCCATCGCTTTTTTCGTCTAGGATCAATCCTGATGTCGTGTGTAGTGAAACGTGCATTAAGGGCCACCGTTCGTCCGCCTGCAAACATACGGACCGTCCGCTTTTTCGAAATCAAGAAGAAGGGCAGGCCGGTCACCCAGTGCGACCACTGCAGGGAGCTCCGAAAACAAAACAAGTCCACGTCAAATGTATCTGTGAGGGCAAAGAACCTACGTCTCCGACCGCACCCAAGCTGCTCCCAAGAAAAAAAGTGTGTTGAGTTTCTTTCCGAGGCTGGCTTGGGATCGGAGTCGAAGGTCGCCTTTTGTGTCAGACCGCTTCTTTCTCCTTCCCGCCGAGATACCGCTTGCTTATCCACAAGACGGTTCTACAGGCACTCCCACCCTCCCCGCGCACGCCGCGTTCCCTCACGGCGTGCCGGAGGACGCCAACATCACAAACACTACCGCCAACAACAGCGACTCCGACCATGGTGGTATGCCTGCTGCCTTGGTTTGACTGACGCGGGGCGATCGCTAAACGCCCCCACAGGATCATGTAGCTGTAAAGAGCCTGGCCCCACTGCAGTGGTGGGCGCCGCATGCAACTGCTGCATCCCCGTGTTCGCCCTAGCGCTCGTCGTCGATCCCCATCGGACGATGTTCCCAGCTCTAAGAACAGCTCCATCCCAAACGTCCTCCCCGTCAACACTGACACAACCAGCATGCCCAGCCCGCCCCCTCCATCTGCAGGCCTCTCGCACACCGCGGACAGTCGCACCACATCCTCGCGCGGATTGCGGAGCTGCGCCCTGTCCTCCCGCGACCCTCCCTGCGTGATGCGGCATTCTCCTCACAATCCGGTCAGCAACATGACCTCTTTCACCATACCTCAGCCCATCCTCACTCCCCGCACCACGACCACGGATTCTCGCCCTACGGTCGCGCATATGACTTTGCAGTGCAAGGTGGTGACGGCGGCAGCGGCAGCGACCGCGAACGGAGCGGGTTCTATAAGCAGGACGGACGGAGCGTTGAGAGCTTTGCAAGCATATCCTCACAAGTCTCAACCCTCTCGCACATCAGCTCCCCGCCACCCGTCGCCGCGAAGACGGGCAGTAGCCCTACTTTTAATGATAGTGGGGGGACCAGACGGGGGAAGAGCCACTCTGCGGGGGCATCATTTGACGGTGGCAAGCTCACGCCCTTCAAATCGAGCGGATTTTTTGCACCCATCGCAACGTCTATGCTGCCGCCTAGTCTCGGGCGCGCGCCTGCCACTGCGTCCAGCGCGGTGCCCGCCGTTGGGGATGGCTTCTCTCGGTTGTCGACGTACCGGCGCTCCGCATCCGACGACGCCTTCCACCCTGGGTCCGACGTCGAAGAGGCCACCAGCTCCACGTATCCCCCACGCCCGCGGTCGGAGGAGGCTTCCCGTCGTCTTCGCTTGCCGCACTCAGTATGACTGCGCTCACGCAGCAGCAGCAGATGCAAATCCCGCCGCGTGCGCGGTCGGAGGACGGTTTAGGCGAACAGCCGCTTCGCGCATGCGGCTGCGGTCCTAACTGTACATGTCCTGGGTGTGCCCTGCACAACCCCGATGATGCTGGCAGGGATATCGAGAACGGGAACAACGCTTGCACGACTCCGAGCTGCGGCGGCAGGTGTCTCGACTGCACGCTGCTATCGATACCGGAGTTTGCGGGGATCGTTACAGGCGCGGACGGCGGTGTGCAGACAGCACAGGACGGGTTTGACTTCGTGGAGTATGCTGCAGGCCTCGCGCGTGGTGGGGGCACCGGCGGCGGATACAGCGACCTTAGCCTCGACCTGGAGGGCGCGGCTACCGGGACGCAGCAATACGACCCTGACCTCGAGATCAATCTTGAGGCGCTCGCGGACATTACTGGGCTGGCTTGACCAGGACGGTCAAGGGCAGAGCGCAAGCCAGAGCGCTGCCATCGACGAGTGGATACGCGAGGTATCGGCGTTGCCGCCCGCGTCGCCTGTGCCGCCCTTTGGAACGGACCAGCAGCAGCAGGGTCAAGAGCCTACGTGGTCTTCGACGTCGATCCTTCCGATGTGCAGCTGCAGCTGCAGATGCGCGGGCTGGCTGGTGGGGGGCTGACGGGTGGGGAGATGGAGATGTACTTTCCGCCCCCCGGTGGGTCCTCACGTGCCAGGCCCTGATGGCCGCCGCGCAGTCGCAGCTCGAGCTCGGCCTCGTCGTCCGCTGTGTCCGTGCCGCTGGCGGCCGATCCAGGCGATGTCGACGTGCCGCGACTAAGGACACCTCCCCGTCCCCGCCCCTGCCGCCAATCCCACTCCGCTGACGCATCCCACTGGCATGCAGGCCGCTTCTTTCGGCGCAGCACGCCGCCACCTGGGTACATGGATGACGGGGGATGCTCTATTACTAGCTCTACTCCTCCTCACCTTTCTTCTTGGTTTACGACCGTCGGACGCATCGCATCTCGCCGACAGCAAGAACGCATCTGCATACGCACGCACGCAATTCATAATACGAACTGCCATCTACTCGTACCTATCTATCTACCTAGCTACCTACCTACACCATACTTTCTCCGTCTGTTTCTTGTTTACGAGTCGTTTCGTTCTTCTCTAATCTTCCGTCTGTATTTGTAGTCTCTGTTACAGTCTGATCATGACAGGCTCGAGCTCGTTGCCTAAGATCGTCGTGGTCGAGATACTGTGTTTCTTGAGTTGATCAGTAGAATTATGAGGACTTTAGAGCAGCAGGATGTGCGAGCGTGATTAGAATGGCCTGCAGTCTGCGCGGTTAATGAGCATTGAGCTTGAGGGTGAACCACATATGCACAGCATAGAGCAGCAGCATGCAGCGCAAGCGGCGAATAGAATATTCACATGTCCCGGCTTGCCTCCGATCACGAGCTTGGCTTCTGAAACTCTACATATCATGTCCATATATTGTGAATGAGACCAAGCGCTCTTCGGGCCACAATTTTCTCTCTGGCTGCGGAGGGCTTTGATGTTTTTGCCTCGTATACGCCCCGTATCGCTCAGTGTTCCAGCAGTGTTTTTAGTTTGTACAGACATGAGAAAGAATTTGCCCCAGATCCCTGAAAATTACTTCCCGATAACATCTATCAATTGAGTCTTTGGTATTGCATCGGGCATTGCTTTGCGCGCCAGCCGCGTCTGTGTTTTCTGTTCGTAGGCAAACGCGAACCCGACCAAGTCGAACTCGGAGAATGCAGTGCTGAAGAAGGAGAGGCCGAAAGGCACGCCGGGGGCGGGGTATACCGTTTCAGGTCCCCGCGGAGCCGATACTATCGGGGAGGTACATACATATGAGATAAGAGTTGGGTCAAGGGAGTAAGATGTTGAAACTCACGTCACGTTTTCGGGATAGAATCCCAGAGGTACTATGAGCGCGTTCAGTTATTTTTAACGACGTTGCTAATTCAACTTACCGGTGACGATGGGATATCCGACGACCGCTGCAAAATGTATACTCAGCCAACAGTAGAACATCTTTATGCAAATCTCGCACCGGCAATTTCGGTCGTGGGCCCTGGTGCTGGCAGAACGAGCGCGTCTAGGTTGAATTTCTTGAGCACGAAATCAATCCCACGCGTGCTTCCGAGGTCGTGGTCTGCGGCCAACGCAGCAAAATATGAAGCGTTGAAGCCGGTGGTCGCCTCTGCTGCAATGAACCTATGAAAATTGAGTGTATCTCAGTTGCTGCCGCACGCCAAGTGCTGAACAGGCGAACGCAACTGAGATTGGTCCGTGAAATTAGCAGGCTCTTCCAACGTCGGGTTATTGTTGTCAAACTGGATCAACTCCGCCAGGGTGCGCACGCCGGAGGGGTTCGCGAGCAGAGCTGCGAAATACGCGTTCAGCTGGACCTGTGACAAAGATTCAGTTCAGTTATGTCTATTTTATATCTACATATCTCGTTCGCCACCTTGAAATCCGTGTTGAGCACAATTGTCTCGTTATTTGACGTCAAAAAGTCCTCTGCGGACGGCAAGTCTGCAGGGTCCACAACCGTCGCACCGAGCTCTCTTATCGTGTTCAGCGCCGCCTCGAACGCAACATTCACTGAGGGATCGTTCCCCGTGAGGCTGTCATTGAGGAACACGCGTCGGGGCACGCCGATGCGTTTGCCTTTCAGCGCGGTCGTCTTGAGCGCTTGCGTAAAGTCTGGGACGACTGGCGGCTGCGCCAAGGTGAAGTTGTCGTTGGGGTCCTTGCCGGCGATGATTGAGAGGACGATGGCGGCGTCCGTGACGGAGCGGACTATGGGGCCGACGGTGTCTTGATGCTCGGAGATTGGGACAACTAGTGTTCACTCGTGAGTCAAAACATACTTGCATGTGGCGTAAGAACTAAGCACGAACCTCCGGCACGGGAGGTCAATCCTACGGTTGGTTTGATGCCCACAGCATTGTTATTGCTACTTGGACATGTAATGCTGCCGTCAGTCTCTGACCCCAATGTCACCGCGACGAGGCCGATCGAGGCAGCGATACCCGATCCAGATGAAGAGCCGCAGGGGTCTGCGTTGAGAAAGTACGCGTTCGTCGCTACCAGGGGATAAGTAAGCTCATAGTCGCAAGATAGTTCGGTGCCGCCCACATTGCCCGCCGCGCCCAGACCACCCAGAGGCGACGTTTCCCCGGAAATGTGCCCACTCGGAGAGATTTGCTTTTCCTGCGAGCGTGTTTATGTACTGCGGTGTCAGATTGATACTACCACATGCCTAGAATTATGGCTCCTGCGGCGCGGAGACGCTTGACCACTCCGGCGTCTTCAGGTACAATGGAGCCCAGCAAGGCAAAGGAACCAGCGGTCGTGTTCATCCCTGGGCGAGAAATGTTATGTACGCCGATTTGAACGTCTGAGAAGGACATTGATACCTTCTGACGCTACTGTCGCGATGTTGTCCTGCACCGTGTTAACCTCGTATTTGAAGAGAGTCTAGAGAGTAAACTGTGCTTGCCTTGAGCAGAATGGGAATACCGTGCAGAGCGCTACGCTTGCCAGAGAGCTTGCGCTCTGCATCAAGTTTCGCGGCCTCTGTGAGCGCGGACGGGCTAAGCTCGAGCACAGCGCGCAACGCAGGCCCCTTGAGATTCACTTCCTCGATGCGCGCAAAATACGCCTGGCAGAAAGCTTGTTCAGCCTGCCTGAATGATTATTAATGGCCAGGGACAGACCTTGACGAGATCGACGCTCGTGAATTGTCCGGCGTCAAGCCCCGCTTGTAGCTCTGCGACTGAGGCTTCGTACAAGTCCGGCAGAGGCGGCGGCGCGGCGTGGCGCACCAGGGATACAAGCGGGAGAAGCGCGCCGAAGCTGCTCGAGAGGGAGAGACTGCGAACCAAATGCGCACAGAGGAGGACAAGAACCAAGGTCAGCCAACGGCGATACATGATTCGAAATCGAGACTCGATTTTGCACGGTTCTAGCACCTATATAAGGTGTCAAAGTTTTTCTCACCGCATTTATTGGGGGGCTTGCCCCCCCTCTTTCCCGATGCAGCCCCCAAAAACGGGATGGCTGTGCAAAGCCCTTTTGATCTTTGTAGCTATTTGCACGCTGTATCAAAATCCGATCAAGTCCGAAATTGTCCGATAGCCGGGATATAGATAGTGACAGTGATAAGTATTGTCGCCGCATGTCGCGCCGTGCGGGACCTCCCGGCCACCAGCTCGGACCTGCGATCCCTGTACAGTAGCAGGGATCGCAGTGGCCGGGAGGTCCCGCGCGGCGCGTTGCCGCGACTCGGCTCCGCTAGCCATTGGAGCCCAGCTCAAGTCTCAAGATCAGCTGTTTGATCACACGGCAGCTTTAGCTCGGCTCACAGCTAAGCCGTGGCGGTGTGGCTCCAGGCTTTCGGCTTACAGCCTTCGTCTTCTCTTCTCACCTGTTCTTGACCTCATCTGGCCTCAGAGGGAGATATACAGAAATGGGTGCGTTAGGCTTTGATGGCGCCTATCGGCTCGCTGTCCGACGCCTATGATGGCCTATCCATCAATTTGATGCCTAACCTAACCTTCACTCACTGTGGATACAGAGGCTAACCGCCCATTCACATTGGATACAGAGTTCGCCCATTCACAGCCGAAACCAGGGGGCAAGTTTCACAAACCTAACAGTGCCTCTAACCGCCATGCAGGCTGAATATTAGTTTGTTACAGTAGCTACATTAGCTAAAGCCGATGCCGTGAATGATGCTGTGCTGGAGTGTTAGGCATCAGAGCAGGCACAGCAATTGATGGATAGGCGTCCGACGGGCCGATAGGCGCCATCAAAGCCTAACGCACCCATTTTTGTCGTGCCTCCCTCAGAGGTCTTTGCAGGTTGGGTAATTCTGCAATCCCTAAAAACTCAGGTCAATGATCTGGTGTTCACAGATAGTCAGTGATTGGTGTTGGGTTGGTGCTCCTAACTGAACTTTCAAGCTGCTTTATTGTGAAGTTGCTGTGCTCGGCGGACCAAAGGGAAGATGTTGGAGGAGGATACACCGAGAAAGGCACAACTGGGCTTTCAAAAAGATACATATGGTATGGGTCTTAGTGAATATGCATTTGATTCTCGATGTACATTGAACCACGGTAAATTGTAAATTTGTAAATGTCAGAATCGTTGCTTGATAGACAGAGCCGGAAGTCGGCCGACCGTTGGCCGTAAGTCGTTCCTGGCGCGAGACATCAGAAGCCGAGTACAGCCGAGTAGCGGCAACACTACGGAGCTCCGGATTACACCAAAGGCATATGGAAAATTTGACAGGCCTATCACATATGCTACAGCCCATAGAGGATCCCCGGAGTTGAAGCACTCAGACTATATATATATATATATAGTCTCTCTCAAATATTCGACGAGGTCGTTGACATATGATGGCTAGGTAGCTACTTGGTAGGCGCGTGCCACATAAGTGCGAGATAATTTCTTTCTCAAAAACTTAGAGGAACATTATACTTCGGCTATACTACCGAGATTTAGCCAAGCCTCCCCACTCTGTAGCCGGGTACCGGCATACAAAACATATTTTCAAGAAGACACTGGTGGGGCTTGTTCTATTGCCGGAGCGCTCAGCGCATGGCGCCATGGCGGATCCTGGGAAAAAGAGGTTTACAAAACAACGTGATCCCTCTCGCATAGATAAGATGGGAACAAAGTTCAAAGTAAAGGATAATTCTTTTCGAGAAAGAACATTTGGAAAAGTTGAGTGTCTGTCGTAAGTTCACCCAAATCTACTCACTGCAGGTGACAAAAACAATTAATTTGGTATACCCATCCAACGAGTGGGCTAGGCAGGGATGTTGGCAATTTGGCCGTGCTCGTCGCGCCAGTTCTACGGAACCCGGCGACGGGTGTCCTCACCCGTTCCGTCGCAGATTTTGACTCGGTTTTGACGGCTCCCGTCAACAACGGCTGTCGACGGGTAGCCGAGTCCTCAAAAATTATTTAAAATGCAATTATGCACCAGTGCTTAGAAACAAGCATGTCATGAATGAATGTGAATGAAACCAACATTTGCGACTTGAAACTTGAGTCTTGAACAGACCACGTAGTAAATTGGAATCGCCAAACGACGGTCGTCGCGCGACGGACTGTGCCCGTTCAGGTCCCGGGGTATTTTGGCAGCGCATCAGCGGCCATCAGTTGAACGGGAGAAGCACGAAGCCTTGAAGGACGTACTTTGCCGCCAATCAAAGAATGACGATCACTGGCGTCGAGCTCACCAAACAAATTCCAAGCTCTTCGAAGACTAAGGGCTTGTGGCAGCATATCTCAGCCTTTGATGAAGGTGAAAACGTCTATTTGGTCCTTGGAATATGGAAATACACAAATTTCTGGTGGAAGGCAAGTTGTTCGATAAGTATCACCATTCCGCTGACCACTCAACCCGCTAGTAATCGTACACGTACACTGAACACGTACAGAAAATCTTTCAAAGCACTTCCAGTTACTGCTCGGCCACACTGACAGCCCTCCTCAATTTTAGTCCACCTTGTGATGACATCGGCGCCAAACATGGTAATATCGAATATCTTCCTGGCGTCAGCAAGCACTTCAGTGTATTGTGCGTCGTCGAGCAACTGAAGGAAGCCATCTCAGGTCAATATTAAGAGGTCAATGATGTTGAGAACAAACCTCTATCATCTGGTTCCCGTTCTGCACATTGTTTCAGTACTGCTTATTGAAATGGAAGGTCATGGGCACCTCATAATCCGCCTGGAAGATGAAGGTATACTTCGGAGTACGTAAATCGATCTGATGCAAGCTGGCATTCATGCTGCTATCTTGGCGCAACTATCTCCGAATTTACCGAATCACATTGCAACGTCACGGTATGCGAAATGGCTGACGCACCATCGTGAGTTTCAGGACATTGTCTTGCACAACAGGAAGTTTCATGAAGCGGTCCACAAGTATGTCCAACTTTTCCTCGCACTCCTGTGGCGCCCCGCCCTCGGGAACCTCAAGTATGAAGAAGAGATGCGCTCTCTCGTCAGCACCTGATTGTTTTTCAATGAGGACCTTGCTCTCGGCGATAAAAAGTAATGCGCCGCGGTCTGGCTTGAGCTCCGGGAATTTTGAAGCCAGTAACTTTATAGCTGGATCTTGACACCCCTAGCATAACTTGTGATTAGCCTCAACCAGTCCATTTATATATACAACCCAGACGTCGGCATACCTTCACAACGATGTCTCGACTCTACAGAAAAGGATAGTGCCCACAGAACAGCGATTTAAACTAAGGCCTCTACCTCGAACGCGTATTGAAGCAAAATAATCTGGGGCGGGGCAGGCGATGCGGCTGCATGATCTCTCAGCAAGTTGTTTCCGGTAATCTGGGGACAAGGGTGATTCGACAGTGAGTACAACTTGAATTGCTCGGGAATACGCACGAAATCGAAACTGAGTGTGTTTTCTTTTACCAGAGGAATATCCCAACACGTTGTTGTCAGGGTCTCTAACTCGATTCTGAAGTCGTCCGTTGACAGATGAGGGGGTGCTTTATGGATGCCGACCCAATAAAGGTGGTCTTGGCGGTAGGAGGACATTTGTGGGGAGATGTGTAATGCCTAGCGGGAGCTTGAACGTTTATATGCAATGCATCATGGGAATCGTAGCCTCAGCGAATGTCAGGGGTCTGAGAGTGACGAGAGGTGATTTCCTCTCTATTGACTATGAATTCTCACCCTAAACTTCCCTGTCAGTTTAACTTGTCGATTTAGCTTTGGGAGCAGTCTAGGAGCTCTCGAGTCCTACTGTTGAGAGAGAGAAAAGGAGGGCCGCCCGGCGCCGTAAACTCTCTCTTTCTGATTCTGTCTCGCCGAACGAGTTCCAACGTCCGTGAGCGGTCCACAAAATAGAGGACCGACGAGTACATATTTGCATAAGCTCCTGGAGCTCCGAGTGTGTACTTCTTGAATCTTTGCAGAAGATTAATCAACGTAGAAGTCTCGGCGGCTGAACAGTTTCCGCAAAACTAACTGGTTTCCCATCGTGCATGTACATGACTACATGTACAGCTCAACCCTGGTCTTCGCTCAAAAAAGAGTAGGACCCGTGCCTGTTGTCTTGTGAGAGGTCTGGGCTCGTTAAGGAAAGAGCTGACGGCCCGGTGATGCGTGGAATGCTGAGTGGTACTCGGGACCTGTGCACACACTTCGAAATGCCGTCTGAGATGTCATGCAACATCCAACCCCAGGCTGTATACTCCGCGAAGTTGAGATCCCGCCTCACATTTGTTTGCCGCCTTACCTCCGTGTAAACCTTGTTTCGAGATGTAATTGAACCGACGCGACGCGACGCGTCTATTTACTAGTGTGTATCCCAACTGTTGTCGCATCAGATCATCAATATCAGTGAGAGAAAACCCAGCCAACTTTTCTGTAAATTGAGCGCACGAGCCAGGCTTCGCGCCACAGCTTTCAATCAATGTGGACTGCTATTATGTAGAACCAGGTAAAGCCTGAAACGTCAGACGTCCACCGGATCGGCGGAGTTGACTCGGCACGAGCGGAGGATTGCGATTGATATTATGATAAGATATTTAGTCCACTCGGCGCCGGGACCTGTGTTGCCCCTGCGCCGGCATATTCGTACCACGCCGACTTCGTGGGTACACATTTGACTTCGCACGAAGATTGGCGCGATGGCAACGTACCAATCGTAGTCTCGGACCGTTGCCAATAAGTGCATATCTTCTTCGTGGATACAACTGCCCGATAACCACCTAAATGGCTGAGTATCGATATCAACGGAGACTCGAACCGGAATATGGGAAACAAACCCTTCCTACAACTTCAAGTCGTCAAGATCGACGCCGGATTCGGAATTTTGCCAAGGAAGTCAAGCAGTGATGCACCATCATGGCCCCCGTGTAGATGGAAAGAGCCGCAGTAGAGAATGATCACGAGTGGTACGCCAGTCTTTTTTCGGCGCCCTCCGCGCATGATACTTATAAGCGAAACTTCTCAAGTTCTAGTGAGCCAAGTTGCAACTTCGTAGAAAACTGCAGTTCTACAGCGGGATATACAAACCATCATGCACACGGTCGTTCACAAAGGGAGTGGGCGATCTTCGTCCCGTTATCAAGTAGATTTGTACAGCGCGCAAGACCATTCTAAAGGTTGATATGAAATGATACTTGTTCGATACGCCTTTCGTGATGAGTGTACCGTATCGGAGATCGGCCGGGTGGGAAAACGGGAGAGGGATCGAAACCATTGACGAGGATCGGTGTTGGTGCTACTAGATGTGGACCGAGAGAAAGCGTGAGTAGGTCAAGTCGAAAATAGCGGTCAGATGGGACCTGGTGAAATAAAATCTCTGATGAAGCGTCGGCAGATTCCGCGCGGCGATTCAAGTCGACGTGTAGTGGCATAGAATACCCCGGTCATAGTTTCAAAGTGAGAACAAAACGGAGAAGATCAAGAAGCGTTGTACTTACTGCAAATTGAAGGATAATTCTATTTCAGAAACCCCGGTTGCAGCAGAAACCCCCCTTAAAAATAGTTGATCTGTGTAGAAACCCGGATTGTCGAGGGCGCCGGTCGCCGGAGCCGATCATGTTTGGTCCCAGCGTCAATCATTGTCACGCCAGTGACACCTCCGTTTCTCTACATCCACCCTGGGCACCATCTTGGTCTTTCTCCTCCCCCATGGCTCCCGCAATGTCTGGGATCTCGTCTTCCCTCCCCCCCTCGACGGCACCGCATGAACTCTCCGTCGAGGAGATCCTGTGCTCAATCAAAGCGAAAGCCGAGGGGACGCCGACGCCGACGACGCGCTGGCAGACGCGCTGTTCGCACTGCTGCACACGAGGCGCCGGGCCCGCACACGCGCGCGACGCTGCGCAGCACGATCTGCGTGCCGCCTGTCAACCGCGACGGCGCGGGGGGGCGCGTACGCGACGCGTCCGGCGACGGTGCTGCTCGTGCGGTGCGACGGCGCGGTGCTGCTCGTGCGGCGCGACGGCGCGGTGCTGTTCGTCGAGCGCGACGGCGCGGTGCTGCTCGTGCGGCGCGACGGCGCGGTGCTGTTCGTCGAGCGCGACGGCGCGGTGCTGTTCGTCGAGCGCGACGGCGCGGTGTTGTTCGTCGAGCGCGACGTGTGGCGCGCTGGCGCTGGGTCGACTCCCGGGGCGCTGGAGCGCGCGTCACCGGCTGGGGATGGTGAGCGGCGGTTTCGGTTCACGGTTGGGTTTGCGGGGTGAGCCCGAGCCTGGGTGGGTGATCGTTTGACGCTGTACAAGCAAGCACGCAAGCAAGTAGTAGTTCGTACACCACACTATACACATTTTTCTTATTCTTGTGTGACTCAAATGACTTTTTTTGGCGGCCGTGCATGTCGCGGCACCGGCGGCAGTCTCCAGGCGCCTTTGTTTGGCATCACCCTCTCGGCCGGTGGTCTAGCCGGAGAAACCCATCTCAAAATATCTTTTTGGACCGGGTTTCCAATTAAGAGGGGGTTTCTGCTGCAACCGGGGTTTCTGAATAGAATTATCCAAATTGAACGATCGGCGGAATGGTTATGCTGACCGGCAATTCGCCGGTAGTCCATGATCTCCCTACATTCTTTCCCTCATAACTTCCGCAGGACGCATTGAGTGCGATTTGTTGTCCCATTTCCGCCGACGCCTGGGTGCACCCGAGCTTCGGGGAGTAAACCTGGGCCGCAGTGTCCGGTGCAAAAATAAGCGGAAACGCCGCTGCCAACGTCCGAGGTTTGAGCATAGTATCCGTGAGCTGTGCTGCATCCAGGATGATCCAACAGATGGCTAGCTCGGGCTTGTAACGCTTCGCGATGCAAGGAGGCAGGTAGTAAGAATCCACAAAAATCTGGTAGAAATCAGAGTACGGATCGGCGGAGAGTGACAGGTCTGCCACATGCTTGACAGCTATGTCACCAGTTGCTAGGAGTAGTCAGCAGTTTCTGGTCCATGGCCTGTACAAGAAAATAATCCCTGGAAGCAGACCTTTGTCGTAAGGTCTAATGCTCGTCTGAAGCAGTAGATCCGGACCGAACACCCGCAGATTGCCCGTTTTGGTGGCGTGACCGGGGATCGGAGGTGACGTAGAGTGGGGACTTTATTACTAGTGACAAAGACTGCCCGCGGCTGTGTCGGACAACTCTTCACCGCTCTCTCACCATCCATGCTCACCGAACGACAGCCCGCGACCGATGCGCCCACCAAGCTACGAAAACCACGAACCCGCATGCTGGGAAGAGGAAAGGCGTGCTTCAGCTGCCGGTACGTCCTCGTCTTTAGCGCCGAGAGCCTTGTTCTTAATTCGTCTCAGTCATCTCAAAATTGTGAGTGTATCGATTCCAATTCTCTGCTGCTACTCACCAAGGGTGCCAGAAATGTGATGGAATTGTAAGCCGGCAGTCTTTTCAATTCGCCACGTCGTAACAGCGTCTTGCAGCGCCCAATATGCGGTCCATGCACTCGTGGGGGGAAAGACGATACATGCGAATTCCCGGACACCAACTCGCGGACCACAGAACTCGTAAACACTGTCCAGGATCTCCAGGCGCGCATCCAGGAACTGGAGTCCGGTATGGACCATGCGAGCATCACGGACCCTTTCAACACGCCGTCCTCGATGTCTCTCTTTAGTTCACGCTCTTCCCCGCAGTCCGACCCCGGAGACGTGTTTCTTGGTGACGAGGTTAGATCCGGAACTCGAACATCTTTCTGTGTTCTGACAAATCTGGCAGGAGCCACCCCTATTTGTGATCGAGATGTTGTGCGTGTCTCCGCCCCTGGCTAACCGAGTTGTGGTTTTGACGTCTTGAAAGACTCGACTCCTTCCTCCCCATGCCACTCAATTCGGTTTCTTTTTGCACATCGAACATTTCAAGCAATCGGCTATACTCCCTTTCCACTTTGGTGATGTTCGGCGGCCCACACCTGCGCTTCTTTCCGCTGTATATCTCTGGGGCGCCCACCTCTCGCACTCGCATTCCGCCATTGCATCTGAGCCGGCATTTGTCAAGCGCGCACGCGAGCACATCTCGACCGAGGTGTCCGACAGCCCCAACCTTGTGCAGACGATTCAAGCGCAGGTTCTCTTCGCGATGTACATGATCCGGAATAAGCGCTTTGTCGACGCCGAGTTTCACTCTAGTGGCGCTATGACGCTCGTGCTCGGAGCGCACCTTCATCAGATTCGCTTCGCACACGCTGATCAGCCACTGCCGTTGCTCGGTTCAAGCGTGTTAGAGGGCCACCTCCCACCGCCGCGCAGCGCCCTCGAGGAGGGAGAGCGTATCCGTGCCTTCTGGGCTGCGGTCGGGGTGCAGGTTACGCTCTACATGACTCTGTGCGCGACGGGTAACCCGCCCATGCTCGACTCGCCCAATCTCGAAATCTACACACCCTGGCCAATGGACATCGCCGACTACGAGCAGGCGGAATGGCCGCCGGCCGATTACGGCGAGGCGCCGAAGCAGACGCTGATAACGTTCCTCTCTGGCGATCTGCCTGTCGCGGGTTCGCTCAGCACTTTCGCTGCGCAGGCGCAAGTGCTGCTCCACCGTGCGCTGCGCCTCGGTACCAAGTGGTCCCCCAGTCAGTGTCCCACCGTTCACGTGATATTCGTTGCAAAAAAATAATGTAACAAACATCTGACCTAGATCTGAGTCCGGCGGAGATCTCAAGCTACACCGACTCGTACCACTGGCTAGACGCTCGTATCGACCGCTTTTGGGGCACCATCCCTTCATTGCGGCCTTTGCACGGCCCCGACGATGAGACAGGGCGCTCGCTTGTGCTCATTCACGCTACGACCGCCGCCGCCTCTGTCAAATTGCACCGCGTGCCTGCCACTGTCGACTCTGGTGCGCGCGTGCGCTGCCTCACCGCCGCACGTACGCAGATCGCGTGTCTCGAGGGCGCCGCGGGTGCGATCATGCCGCCCATGGCGGGCTCGATTGGGGTCCTCGCTAACCGGGTCATCATGGACGAGGTCAAGTTAGCACAGGCGTTCCGAGGCGAGTGGAGTGAGAGTCTTGGAGTGCCACCGCCACCGCCCAGCGCGGAGGAGGTTGCGCTCACTAAGGATCTGCGCCGAGGAGTAGAGGTCATGCGTGGAATCGCGGGAGGCACGGCGTTGCAAGGTGGATCTCTTCTTTTCTGGCGTTTAACGTTGTGAATATGCTGATTGGGAAAGCGCGCAGAATACCAATTGGGCATGCTCAAAGCGCAGTACGAAGGTCTTCTCCTCTCAAACCTCAGCGCACCGGTGCAGAATCCAGGACTTAACAGCCAGATGTTCGAATTTGTGTCTGGTGGCCAGGAGTTTACTTCGTGCAGTGGGAGTGGATGAAGTCGTGCGGATTCTTTTTATCTCTGCTCGTTCTTCTTCTTGAGATATATGTCTGTGTATTGTAGCTAGACCGTTCGAGATAGGATTCGGTGTCTTGACTCGTTAAAGGGCACTAGAAGGAAAAGCGTCTGTTCGTTCACAACCAGTTTTGATTGCATTCGTGCTTTCCAACCGAGGTCCTTACGCATGGCACGGTGAAATGAGTGGGTGTCCCGACGTCCGGGGATAGAATGATAAGGTTCACAGTAATATTTACTTCTTCGAACCAAAAATATGTACCGAGTCAACGACAAACAGATGTGACATGCAATGCACCTCCTTGATTTGAACAAATACGCAGAGAAAAAGGTTAGAGGCGAGGCCGCGCGCAGCAGCGGCAGTAGTTGAGATTTAGGAGGGCGGACCTGCTCCGCGTTCCAATATAAGGCACCTCCGCCCTGCGTTGCGAGAGTACGGTCGTTACGCTGCTTGACATGAAGCGCCCAATTGAAATAAGCGCCTAGTGAGCGAAGGTGTAATCCGGAAGGAGGATTTAGGCAAAGTTATGAGCACACGAGAAATGGGTAAAAAATCTGAGAATAACTCGCATCTCGCTGAGGTATCGCGCGCCTTTGGTGAGATGTAAGCGTGCGGAGCAGCAACGGAACAGCGCAAGGAAGTCGGAGAGCTTTCGCGGCGGGCTGTAGAATGCCACATCGCTCGTCCCATCCGTCCACAGGCCGAAAATTATTAAAGTCCACCAGAGATGAACGCCATGTTGGTACAATGCACTGAATTCGGCCAACATGCCCTGGCTGGATAAGAAGATACCGTTTCCGGTGGGGAGAGAACAAACTGACCGAAACCGCCGAGCGTGGCGCATT
>QVIE01001177.1:0-13931 GCA_013387415.1 Panellus pusillus | reverse complement strand
ATGGGACACACCATAAGCAGCCTGCGCTACGTCTTGTTCACCTTCCTCCCCGACCAGTTCTTCGCCAAACTCCCCACCATCGACGCCGACCTCACCGGCCGCACATTCATCATCACTGGTTCCAACACCGGCCTGGGCCTCGCAGCCGCCATCCACCTCGCGCGCCTCAAAGCGTCGCACCTCATCCTCGGTGTGCGCGATCTGCAGAAAGGCGAGAGGGCCAAGGAGCGGATTATTGCGGAGACGCAGTATACGGGGACGATCGACGTGTGGGAGCTCGACATGAGCAAGTTCGAGAGCGTGAAGCGGTTTGGGGAGAAGGCGAAGACGAGTCTGAGTCGGTTGGACGGGCGATTCTGAACGCGGGATTCCGAACCCGCCGCGGTGGGAGGTGACGACGGATGGGTGGGAGAAGCTGTAAGTGTCTTTGTGTTCGTTTCGGAGCTGCTTTATGGACTGCGCACAGTTTGCAGGTCAACGGAATTGCTACGGGGCTTCTCGGCGTCCTCCTCCTCCCCCTCCTCCAGGCCACCACAAAGCTCCCACCCCCGTCCCCCGATGCGACCCAGATGCTGCCCCATCTAAGTATCACCGGATCCGCAGGTACTTCATGTTCTCTATCCCGCATTCACTTCACGCACGCATCCCAGCCATGTTCCTCCCTAGATTCCAAGAAAAATCAGCCCCGCACGTCCTCAACGCCCTGAACGACATCTCCGTCAGCGCGCGGCTCGATCGGTACCCCGTCACCAAGCTCTTCAACCTCTTCGTCGCGCGCGCGATCAGCGCGCTTCCGCAGGCCGAGGGCGTCGTCGTCAAGTACGTATCACGCGCGCTGCGCGTCTCAAATGCCTGCGTACTATAGCTCACCTCGGCTAGCTGCGTCGACCCAGGGATGTGCAAATCCGATATCGGGCGCAACCGCAAGCCCGGGCCCATCGCCGCGTACGTCTTCTTCAATCCCCCTCCCCTCCCCTCATGACGTAACATAACATGACATAGGTGGATATACGACACCGTCTGCTGGACCACCACTAAAGGCGCCATCAACTTGGTCTGGGGGGTGACCGAGCCCACGCCGCCGGCGCGTGGGTCAGCTCGTGTACGGTTCGGCAGTGCGTACCCCTTCCCTCGAGCTCCCTCCTCTTTCATTCCACTTTATTTGTCCGTTCATTCATTCGTCTCATCCTCCTCCCTTCCTTCTTCCTTTCGCATCTTCGTCTCCTCTCGTGACAGTGCTGACTGCACCCCATCCCACAGACCGTCCAAGTGGGCGCGGAGCAAGGACGGGTTCGCCGTGCAGGCGAAGGTGTTCGCGGAGATGGTGGAGGTATGGAGGGCCGCGGGGGTGCCGGAGGTGGATGAAGTTGTCAATGTGCGGGTGTAGCGAGCTCGATACAGCTGCAGTTAGCTAGCACTGTATCGTTTCTCGTTCGGCTTCCTCCATGTATGTATGTATATGTACCCAAGGTCTCTGGCCACCTTGGGGTATGTAAGTTTCGGCAAGGGGCTTTCCAGCCTTCGATGGGGCATGCGGCGGTGTTTTTGTTCCTTATGTAACGCGTCCCAGACGATACACACTTCCTCCCCTCGGCACTAGCAGCGCCGTCCGACTCACAGCCGCATTGCGTTTCGTACATGTACAAGGCGACACAGGCACTTCAACTTGGAAAGGTGGGGACGGGTGTGCCGGTGCGGCAACACGTTCAGATCACATTACATAATGCCATCACTAGCCCTAATTTCCAAAGCCCATCTGCACATCGACAGGCTGCGCATGGGGCGTCGTGGGCTGCGACTGTGCCTGCGCATATATACCACCCCGCCGCGACCGCCTGCTGATACTGCGCATACTGCGCGCGCTGCATCGCAAGGTACTCTGCCGTCGACGTCTGCGCACCCGGCGTAAGCGTAAAGGGCGTCGCCTCCATCTTCCTCGCGCCATTCGCCGCAGCCTGAATATGCGGCAACAGCGTGCTGCCCTACGCATACGCCAGCGTCGTCGTGGTCCCCATCGTCGGCGTCGCATTCGCCGTGGCCATACTCGCACTCGCGCTGGCACTGCTCGCAGCCGCTTTCCCCGCCCCGCCGCCTGGCTTCAAACGCCCGTGCACCCCATTCGCGAGGAGGCTCAGCCCGACCGCGCCATGGTCGCCAGAGTGCTGATAGTGATACCTCAGGCCGTTCATGTTCTTGTACCGCCGCACGCAGTCGCCCACGCCACAAGCAAATGGTCGTACCCGTGCCTCCACCTCGTTGATCTCCGCCTGCGAAAGCCCCGCCGACCCAGTGATTTCCTTGGGCGTAGCCGACGCAGATGACGCATCCACTTCCTCCTCGGGCACAGTGGCAGTGGCACTCGCAGTAGCACGCTTGCGCTCCAGTAGAGCCCGCGCGGCCTCGAGGTCCTTGGCGGGACCGAAATTACACGAACCGTGAGTCATGTGGTACTTGAGCCCGTTCGCTTGCTTGTACGATTTAGTGCAGTTAGGCTTCGGGCAGCGGAAGGGCTTATGTGGGAGAAGGATGGAAGGGGCGGCGGGAGCGGCGGAATTCGACGAAGCCGCCGATGAGGATGCTGGAGTGGAGACACGTGAAGGAGTAGCGGATACGGGCGAGGCGACGGGTGGCGACGGCGGGCTGCGCTTCGTTCTCGTTTTTGAGGTTTTACCGCTGCTAGTGCTGGCAACGGGGGTGCTGACGGCGGGCTCGGGCTCACCCTGGAGCTCCTCACCGGTCGCGAACACGAGCGCGGGGGCAATGGCGGTGGAGTCAGTAGCAAATTTTTCTAATGAGGTTTTGATGATGAAGTGGCATCAACGCCGTCCTGATCGTAATCGCGCGCGTCTACAAAATGCCTTGGCGAGGACAGATTCTTCATATCGCAGAGTTGACATACTGCCTCGTTCAAATCTAGGACACATTCACGATGCCTCCACGACTTGCATGCTTGACATTTGACTGTAGGGCGCAAGCCAGGACCTGAAAAGGATGAAAATGGAATGCTTCGCTTCTCGAGTGATGTTAGCCTTGCCTAGGTCACCGCAAACGCACCGGAAGACTTCTCTCGTGTCCACAACCTCGTGGCAGACAGAGCACACCTCCAAATGAGTGGGCGCATCGTGCGCTACCACGGCACTATCACCCGTCCGCGCCGCAAGCGTTATTTCTTCGCGAAGATATCCCGGGCAGCGGTGTATCCCCCATGATCGATCCGCCACAGCCTTTGTATAGACGTCCGCCTCACATTGAGATCACGGTTGATCTGCGTGGCAACAGTAGCTAGAGACTGCGGCAGATCTTCCGCTCGCCAAACATACTCCCGCCGCGGCGTAACTGAGCGCACATTAATCTGCTCCTCGTCATTTTCTACGACAACTTGTGCTTGGAGCGGGAGCGAGGACGCCGGTCGCAATTGATGGATTGGAGCTGCGGGGGACTCAAAAGCAACAGGGGTCCTTTCGATGTCTTCATCTGTACCAGGTAAGTTAGGTCATCTGCGAGCATCGAAGACAGCCAGACCATGCAGCACGCGATTTGCAGAACGCAAAACCTTAAAACAAAATCAGCCTTCAACGGACAGACACGGCGGAAAAACAACTGTCATTTACACCTCATCAGGCAACTGTCACTTGATCACGCCGGTTCAAAGCGTTCGCCAGAACAATGGGAGAAGAAAGGGCCTCCAAAGCGGCGATACAATGGTTGCCCAATGACAGTTGCCTGACCAAGTGCAGATGACAGTCGATTATCCGCCGTGAGAAGACTATGGAGAAGGTAAATATGAAGACCTTTTGGCACAAAGCGTTGAACAACTTCCAAGCGCCAGTGTTATCTCGTTGAGTGTACTCCAATACATTTCTTGGTGGGTTGATGCTCAATAAGACTCGTTCGTTGATATCAAGAA
This sequence comes from Panellus pusillus, assembly GCA_013387415.1. Taxonomy (NCBI): domain Eukaryota; kingdom Fungi; phylum Basidiomycota; class Agaricomycetes; order Agaricales; family Mycenaceae; genus Panellus; species Panellus pusillus. Next base: position 10,024 of record QVIE01001177.1, on the reverse strand, counting down.
AGACGTCGAAATTCTACTACATTCAGACCGCAAGTATCGCGCTCAAAAAAAAGTGCATACCTCGGCTCTCAGTGGTAGACTTATGTCCTGGATAGCGAGATAGTTGATCCCCGACTAGGAGATGTACTAAATGAGCATGAATAGGAGAGAAGAGATAGCAAGACTGACAGAAAGTCCAGCGATCTACCATACGGTGAGGTCAAGGAAGCTGAATTTGCAAGACCACGAACCAGTTTGAACCCTAGAAGGATGCTCTGGTCGAGATTGTCCCTGAGAGCGGCCGCGAGTGTGCCTTCCGCTGTTCGATGAGCTGGCATATCATCAGTCGCACACCGGCAACACCAATTATTCGGAAAATTCATTACCATCCTCGTACGCTATGAAGTGGTGTATGGACGTCGGAGAGGAGATCCCTTCGATGCGCAGCATATACGGGTGCCTGAAACCGCGTCAATGGACATTCTATCCAACTTGTGTCTGTGCTCACCAGAGCTGTTTCGACAACAACACCGTTGTCTCCATTTGCTGTTCGGGAAGTTAAGCTCAACAAGAAGAAAGAAGCTCTACCTACGCGCCTCACGAGCACTTGGGCCTGCATTGAACGCTCTAACGATCACCGCTCGACCCCTGATTTCCCCCGCATGGAGAAGATACCCCGGACCGCTCCCTATCTCAAATTTGAGCTTGAGGTGCTTCTTCCGAATGACCTGTTCCCTTTTCGAGCCGTTGCTTCAATGGTATAGTGTAGAGTCCAACGAACCTTGAATCCATCCTGCCCCTCTTCTCGCCTTCGTTTTCGTGCTGGTTGTCCTGACCCCGGTAAAGTTTGTGCATCTGACAAAACAGCGGTCAACGTTCCTCGTCCGAAAGGTTGCTCTGCCTAGGCTAGAACAATCGAAAAAACTTACCTTCGATCTCCGCTCGCCGGCGTTTCCCCCCATGGTATATGACGAGATTGCCGTGAACATTGTTAAACGTGCCTTCACGCAGGGCGAATCCACTGGCATTTGAGATGAACGCCATCTGGGAAGAGTGGGGCGATATCCATTGGCTGTGGCTGTTATAATAAGTATGTACAGCACACTGAGCGCAGCACACAAGTGGCTATGTCTGTCCCTCGGATCGACACAGCTTCGAATCGAGGAGCTTGTCGACGGTTACATTTGGAAAGATCGTGGTCTAAAAAGTGTGGGCTAGGTTGAAGAGTATATTCCATTCGCGAGACCAACCGACGACCGTTGGGGTGGTCCCGACTCGACGTGCCCTCGTGATTACAGCTGAGATGTATGAATGGACCTACTAGCCCGACTCTGTCTACAAACATGTACAAATGACCGCCACCAGTGTCCCTACCACACTGTCCGACTTACAGCCCGCCTTAAACCGTTTCGTACAAGACGACACGTAGATCAGATGTGAACAGGCACCCGGCTTTCTCAATGACGGAAAATTATTCAAAAATCGAGATAGCGCACAAAGCAAATGATACAGACCGCAGACGTGCCAGTCTGCTATGACTCGTCATTCATTCTCACCTTCTTCCCCTCAGCAGTGTCCTCCGACAAGTCGCGCTCCGCCTTACGCTTCGTCCCCGGCGACGCCGACCCAGACCCCGAACTTGCCTCCGCCGCGCCTACTCCCGCAGGCGCAGGCGAAGGCGTGGGTGCCGCAGCTGGCTTCTTCTTCCTAACCACCATCTCGTTCACCACCTGCGTCCCATTAGCACTCGACCCCGCCCGGCCCGGGAGCGTTGAGCTCCTTATCCAGCGCCTCCGCGACGAGCTCCGACGTCTTTTTCGGCGGTCCGTCGGGGCGCGTCTTCAGCTCTTCTACCTAGCGACAATCGTGCGTGCGTCAGCGTCAGCGTCGGAGTACCGTCGAACAACCCACCTTGATCGCCAGATCCTCCCTCAGCTCGCGGAGCTCCTTCAGCTCCGCCTCGATCTGCACCTTGCTCATGCTGCCCACATCGCTGTCCGTCACGAGCTTGCTTTTCCCCTTGCCCTTGCCCTTGCCTTTCAGATCGGGTTCCGGGGCAGGGGACGGTGCCGGTGCCGGAGGAGCCGCAGACGACGCACCCTCGAGGTCACCCAGCCGGGCCTCGACGCTCCGAGCGCGCGCTCGGCATGCGTGATCGCGTCGCCGAGCCGCCCTGAGGTCATGTCGAGCACCATGCTGAGTTTGTAGTGCGCCTCCGCCACCTGCCGGCTGCTCCGCGGCAGGAGCTTTTCTTTCAGCTCCAGCGCGGCGGTGTAATCCGTAATCGCGGCGTCGAATTTTTCTGGCACCCGAGTAAAATAATAGATCATGTATGTGAGAGAGCGAGAGAAAAGAAAGAGAGAGAGATGCGTACCGGTCTCCAGTGAAACGTCGCCTAAGGCAATATAGGTGTCTGCTAGCTTGAGCTGCACATCTTCGTCCAGGTCATTTTCGTTCTGCTTCGTGTATATTGCGCGCGCCAGGTCGAGCACCTCCCATGCGGCGTTGAAGTCGTCCTCTGGCTCCCCGTCCTCCCCAGCCTCCTCTTCGTCGTCCTGCTCAACAGCGTCTTCGACGATATTATCAGCATCAGCCCGCTGAACAGAGCGACCGCGTCTTCGTCAGCGTCGCCGGAGAACGATAGAATAGCTCCATTAGACGAAGACTCTGCGTGTCCACCGACATAAGATGATGAAAGAAGAAAGAGAAAGAAATGGACATGGACGCACGCGCTGGTTCGTCCTCCGCCGCAGCCGCCGCCTCCTCCGGCTGCTCCTTTCCCAAAACCGAACTCTGCGTGATCGCATTCTCCAACAACGCCTTCCCGTACGAGAAATAGAGGTCCGCCGTCTCCGGCGCGTCGTCCCCGTGCGTTTTCGTTCTGACAAAGCCACAAAACTCACATCAGACACGCGTCCTGCAAAGGGGTTTGGGGGAGCAGGGCACAGGTACGCGACGTACATGAGCTCGAGCGCGGTCGCGTAGTGTTCGACCGCTTGCTCGTACTTTCGGAGCGCGTAGGCGCGCTTCGCGTGTTCCACTACGGCGTCGAGGCCCAGTTTCATTTCCGCGTCATTTGCCGATGGCATGGGGTGTCTCTGCGCGTTTTTTATGTAAGTTGCGGGGTGGCTCGGAGCGCGTGGGTATGCACGTACGATGAAGAGGCCATGGGATGGGGCGGGTGGTGGTGATGGTGGCAGGAGACAAAGAGTATTGGCGGACGACGCGTAAAGAAATGAAAACAAACAAGTCACTCCCAATGATCATGACCTCCGTCGCATGCACCCACTGCGGTGGAACGGTAGAAAGCCCCTTGCCAGAAATTACGCGACATTCTCGATAGTAATACATCGCCATCCTAGTCCCATGGCCAGATACCCGCCGTTCACGACTTCATCGCCCGTGCGTCGCGCACACTGAAAAATCCACATCAACGCGAAAATTGCTGCACTCCAGAGTCCAGCCTGCCTTGGATGAACTCTGTTTCGGACGCGATGAGTTGGACTCTGAACTCCGCAGACACGACTTAGAGGCGACGTCGCATTCCTCAAGAGGTGTTATCTCGCGTATTCTCTCTCACCTTCTTGCGAAGTCTGGCCACGGACCATGATGAAGAAAAATTCTCAGCTCCGTGAACCAGGATTGTAAGCGCAGTGTACGCTCGCTGGAGAGATATAGCTCTATGCCCCGCTTTCTAGACCACGATCTTCATATGTACCCGTCGAAAAGCTCCTCGAAGCTGTGTCGATTCGAGGGAAAGACACAGCCGCTTGTGCTGTGTCACTGTGCTGTACATACTTACTTATTATAACAGCCACAGCCAACGGACATCGCCCCACTCCTCCCAGATGGCGTTCATCTCAAATGCCAGCGGATTCACCCTGCGTGAAGGCACCTTTAACAATGTTCACGGCAATCTCGTCATAAACCATGGGGTGAAACGCCGGCGAGCAGAGATCAAAGGTGAGTTTTTCCAATCGTTCTTGCCTGGGCAGAGCAACCTTTCGGACGAGGAACGTGTCATGACCACTGTTCTATCAGATGCACAAACTTTATCGGGATCAGGACAACCCGCACGAAAACGAAGGCGAGAAGAGGGGCAGGATGAATTCAAGGTTCGCTGAAATCTGCAACATACCAAAGAAGCAATGGCTCGAAGAGGAACAGGTCATTCGGAGGAAGCACCTTAAGCTTAAATTCGAGATAGGGAGCGGTCCGGGGTATCTTCTCCACGCGGGGGAAATCAAGGGTCGAGCGGTGATCGTCAAAGCGTTCAATGCAGGCTTGAGCGCTCGTGCGGTACGTCGGTAGAGCTTCTTTTTCTTCGTTGAGCTTAACTTCCCGAACAGCAAATGGAGACAACGGTGTTGTTGTCGCAGCAGCTCTGGTGAGTACAGACACACATTGGATAAAATGTCCATTGACGCGGTTTCAGGCACCCGTATATGGCGCAGATCACAGGGATTTCCTCTCCGACGTCCATACACCACTTCATAGCGTACGAGGATGGTAACGAATTTTCTTAATAATTGGTGTTGCTGGTGTGCGACTGATGATATGCTAGCTCATCGAACAGCGGAAGGCACACTCGCGGCCGCTCTCAGGGACAATCTCGACCAGAGCATCCTTCTAGGGTTCAAACTGGTTCGTGATCTTGCAAATTCAGCTTCCTTTACCTCACCGTATGGTAGATCGCTGGGCTTTCTGTCAGTCTTGCCATCTCTTCTCTCCTATTCATGCTCAATTAGTACAAGTCGGGGATCAACTATCTTGAGGCTATCCAGGACATATGTCTACCACTCGGAGCCGAGGTATGCGCTCTTTTTAGCGCGATCCCCGCGGTCTGAATGTAGCAGAATTTCGACGTCTTTCTTGATATCAACGAACGATTCTTATTGAGCATCAACCCACCAAGAAATGTATTGGAGTACACTCAGCGAGATAAGACTGGCGCTTGGAAGTTGTTCAACGCTTTGTGCCAAAAGGTCTTCATATTTACTCTGCTCCCTAGTCTTCTGTCCGTTGGAGGCTGATTTTGTGTTTAGGTTTTGCGTTCTGCAAATCGCGTGCTGCATGGTCTGGCTGTCTTCGATGCTCGCAGATGACCTAACTTACCTGGTACAGATGAAGACATCGAAAGGACCCCTGTTGCTTTTGAGTCCCCGCAGCTCCAATCCATCAATTGCGACCGGCGTTCTCGCTTCCGCTCCCAGCACAAGTTGTCGTAGAAAATGATGAGGAGCAGATTAATGTGCGCTCAGTTCCGCCGCGGCGGGAGTATGTTTGGCGAGCGGAAGATCTGCCGCAGTCTCTAGCTACTGTTGCCACGCAGATCAACCGCGATCTCGATGTGAGGCGGACGTCTATACAAAGGCTGGCGTGGACCGATGGGCAGAGAATACACCGCTGCCCGGGATATCTTCGCGAAGAAATAACGCTTGCGACACGGGCGGGTGATAGTGCTGTGATAGCACACGATGTGCCTACTCCTTTAGAGGTGTGCTCTGTCTGCCGCGAGGTTGTGGACATGAGAGAAGTCTTCCGGTGTGTTTGCGGTGATCTAGGCAAGGCTAACATCACTGAGTCGAGAAGCGAATCATTACATTCTCATCTTTTTCAGGTCCTGGCTTGCGCCCTACGGTCAAATGTCAAGCATGCAAATCGTGGAGACATCGCGACTGCGCCCCAGATTTCAATGAGGCAGTATGCCAACTATGTGTTTCAAAGAATCCGTCCTCGCCAAGGCATTTCATAGACGCGCGCGATTACGATCAGGACGGCGTTGATGCCACTTCATCTCAGTCGGCACAGATCACCCCACCACGCGCTGCCTATGCCATCGACTACCGCCCCTTCCCGGACCCACAGTACACCTTCCACCCGTACCCCTTCTACCCGGACGACTTCGACCAGGTCAGGCGCAACATCAACCGCGGCGCACAGCTCAAGGTCCTTGAGGGCGTCTTCAAGCGCGACATCAAGCCGAATGCCGCTCTCCGGACCGAGCTGGCTCTCCAGCTCAACATGACAGTACGAGGGGTCCAGGTATGTCCTTTTCTTTTCTCTGTCTTTGTCAATAAGCAGCTGACCCCGTGCAGGTGTGGTTCCAGAATCGACGAGCAAAGGAAAAGACTCAAAAGAACAAGGCGGCTGTTGTAAACTGGAACGGCGTTGATGCCACTTCATCATCTCAGTCGGCACAGATCATCCCACCACACGCTGCCTATGACCTCAGCGACAAACCAAAAATGCCTCACCAGGGTCGGTCGCAAGCTCGAGTCCACGGACATGGTGCCCGGTCCCTATCTGATAACACTGACAACACACAAGTGACTCAACTCTGGTCTTTCCAAGCCTCATACCCGACTGACGAGTCTGCCGTCGATGATGAAGAATCAGATGTTCAGCTGGCCCCAAGTGACACTTTGTCTGCCGGTCATCGTCAGGAGCCCCTACCTTCCCCATCGCCCGTAAGGCCCCAAATGCTTTCGCCACATTGGTTTCTGTACCATTATGACCAAGTCTGCAGGTGACGTGTGATTGAACACTCAAGATGCACAGTGTACTTATCCGCACTTGAAAGTTGAAACTCCTTTCGGTCGTTCGGGAGCCTGGAGTTCTGCCACTGAGAATTCATTCCTCCAAGATCATTAGGTGCACTCAATGTATCCGTTTCAGAAAATCTGTTGCAAAATCTGCGACGGATTTCTGCAATGGGTTTCTTGTCTTAGCAACTTTTCATTCGCTACGAATACAACGGGTTTCAGGTTTGAGAGCACCTGCTAGTATCGGATTCTGCAACGAGTTTGGTAACCCGTTGCACAACGGGTCTTGCAACAGATACTTTGAGCCCACTTCATTCATGAATCAAACTCCTTCCGAAGCATACCGCACATTGGGAAAGCGTAAGCCTCCTTACCAAACTGGAGGTCGAGATGGTTGTTTTTTACAAAACATCCTCTCCTCCCACGCTGCATATCTTCGGGTGCGCTCCTCAGCTGAAGGAGGTTTCCGTCAACATCGAGGGGCCTCGCCGCGTCGCGAATGGAATGCATTCTCCAACCCAGCCTTCGCAGGCGATTTACTCGAATGCACTTTGGACATGACCCATGACAAGGTCCACGAAGCAGAATCCAACGTATATGAGAATAAGGGCTCGAGATACTCAAGATCGAAAGACACAGAGCGCATTACGTATTCTACTACCACATAGATAACTAATCTACACGCAGAAAGCGAAGTGTCCCAAGGATGCAGAAAATAAAGTAGGATGTATGACGGCCTGGTACGATGCATAGTGAGTAAAGTAGCGTGGTCAGCGGCGAATCAGATAAGCGACGCCGTCCCATTTTGCTGCTGCTGCTGCCCCGGCGCGCCAAACGACGGAGCCCCTGATCCAAACGCGCTCCCGAATGCTCCTCCTGTCGGCATCGGCGGAACGGAACCCCCCACGGCCATCGACGCGCGGAAGGGGTTAGCCGCCCCACCAGTCATCTGCGGTCGCAGGCCCACGCCCAGGCTGCTGCCGAAACCCGTAGCGTTCGTAGTTGGCGCGCCGCCGAAACCACCCGTGGGATTCGTGGAAGCGCCGAAGGCGCCCGTCGACCCACCAAGCGCACTGGAACCCGCTGCCGTGATCGTCGGGGCACCCCACGCGCTCGTTGTTGGATTCGTGGACGCGCCAAAGGCACCCGCCGACCCACCAAGAGCACCGGACTCGCGCTCCCAAACGCACCCGTCGACCCGCCACCGAGCAGACTCGAACCTGCACCGGCCCCGCCGCCGTTGAAGAAGCCGGTCTGCTGAGCGCTGACGGCAGGCGAGGTGGGTGCAGACCCCGGTATCGGCGGCAGCGCCTCGAGCAAGCTGGCACCAAACGACGAACTCGGCTTGAACGCTTTCATTCCGCCCGTGGGTTGCGCCGTCAGCCCGCCCGTCGCGCTCGAGCCGCCGCCGCCGCCGCCGCCCGCCGGCGAATTGAGCGCCGATGTCGCGGGATTGAACGCAGACGTAGTTGGCTTGAACGCAGACGCCGTCGGGCTGAAGGAGCCCGAGCTGCCTCCAAATCCGCCAGCCAGGGAAGAAGACAGCGAGGAAGAGGTGGCAGTCGTGCCTGTGAACGACGACGACGGCGCCGAGAACAACGAAGACGACCCCGCGTCGGACGAGGTCGTCCCGTCAACGTGCTACCGCTCGCACTACCATTACCGCCCTTGAACGCGAACTCGCTCGCCACGCTCGAGATATCCGTTCCCCAGGCCCCAACGCGCTTGCGCTATAATCAAACGGCCTAGTCGAGCTGCCAGCGAAGCCCGTCGCCTGCGTCTTCAGCTGCTGCTGCTGCGCCTGCTGCTGCTGGAGCTGTTGCTGCTGCTCCTGAAGTTGTTTCTGCTGCTGCTGCAAGCTCTCCATAGCAATTTCCATCAGCGTCGGCTGCCTCGCGGGCAAGGCAGGAACTTCCTCCTTCGGCGCCGGCTGCCCGAACGGATTCCGCGTCCCGTCTGGTGCGTCTTCACCGGCTGCGGCGTAGCCCCGCCTGGCGACGGAGCGGAGGGCGCGAGCGCACCGAGCGGCGCCGACGCCGGGCGAGCGATCCCGCGGCACCGCTGCCCACAGACGACACAGGCGAAGAAGCAGCATTTGCATTGCCGAGCACGAAAGGCGGTACCGCGGGCGCTGCAGAGCCTCCCGCTAGCGCCGCGGGGCCGGTGCCCTGCGAGAACATCATACTGGCGCGGAAGGGGTTCGCCGCTCCCCCGCCGCCGGTCATCTGCGCCGCAGCCCCGCGCCCAGCCCGCCGTTGATTGCACCAGGACCAGGACCAGACGCCATCCCAGCAGAGAACGACCCCTGCATCGCGGGCAGCTGCGGTACAGGCCCGGCGCCCGCGCCGATCGCCATCGACGCGCGGAACGGGTTCGCCGCGCCCCCTGTCATCTGCGGGCGGAGGAACGACGGCTGCTGCTGCTGCTGTTGAGGGAACACGCCGAACGCCCCCGTCGGCTGCGGCCCAGAGCGCGTCGCTGGGCGCCGAACGCCCCGTCGGAACCGCCATCTGCTGCTGCTGCTGCGCTCCAAACGCGCCCATCCCATCCCGTCGCCTGCGCCGCCAGCGGCCCAACACTCGACACCGGCCTTGCGAACGGGTTGAGCCCCGTCGCCTGCCCACCCGCCCGCCGGCGCCGAATTGCGGTACCTGCAGCTGCGGCGCGAGCATCCCGTTCTGTTGGGGCGCAAACGCGCCGGTGGGCTGAGCCTGGAAGGCGCCGAACCCCGTCTGCTGAGCCTGCATGCGCTGGAACGGGTTCGGCGCCGCGGCCGTCTGCTGGAAGTATGCTGTGTTTGGGCTGTTGTCGAAAGGAAGTTAGCTTCGATGTTGGGGTCAGTGAGAGAGTATTGCTGAACGCACCTGTTGTGGCCGGGTTGAACATCGTGGGTTGCGTATCCTCGATGGCGGAAAAGAAGTCCACGAGCGCGTCCTGCCCCTTCCCGTTGGCTGCGTTGCCGGCTGGCGGCGCCGACCCGTTGGCAGTGCAGGCTTGGCGGACGAGGAAGCAGCAGCATTGGAAGGGAGGGCGGGGACAGGCGGGGTGGATGATTTGTCTTTACCTTTCCCTGTGAGATCAGCAGATAATAGAATAGAGAGCAAAGTAGACGCACCGCCACGCGCACCGCGCTTGACGGCCTCCTTGTTCGTGCGGTACTCGATGCGGTTCTGCTCGAATGCGGATCGTCGAGGTACTCCTGGAGCGCGCCGGCGAGGGAGACCGGGGCGTGCTCAGATTCGGCACAGGTACATTTAACAGGTTTTGCAGCTTGCGGGCGACACCGAGGTATTCGACGACGTGCTCGGTCTGGGTGCAAAAGTGGCGATAGATGGCGAGGGCTTCGGTCGCGTCGACGTGGGACATTTCAAAATAGTTTTCAAGCAGATTTATCACCCCTTGCGACAGAAAGTTAATCTAGGGGTGAAAGATGATAACGTATGGAACGCACCCTCATTTCCTGCCTGGAACAAGATGAGCAGATCCTTGACGAGCATCCG
>QVIE01000920.1:0-11256 GCA_013387415.1 Panellus pusillus | reverse complement strand
ATGGACCCTCCGTGACCCTGTTACATACGAAATTTTTCGTATAGATTTGACCGTGTTACGCGTGACTATACGAATTGATTGTAATGGTACAGTACATCGATATCGTCCGCAATTATGAATATGACAAAAATAACAAGCTGGAAGGGCCCTCAGACTTCAGTACCAGCGTCAGTTCCCTTTGTGGCGAACCGCCGCGAACAATGGCCAAAATTTTGATGGGTTATGTAATTCCGAAATGTGTGTGGTCGAATAACGTTTAGTTAAGTTCAGGAAGTGAACGTACACACTCTATAAGTTCGCATCGATCATTCATCTCGCGATCACGTGCTGTAGAAATTGGCCCCACACACACAAGGCTGCCCGATGGACAAACACATGACCTGAGCCACGCAATTATTCAAAAGATAGCAAGAAAAAGACACGCGGCATACATCCAAGGTTGCTGAACATGCCATTCCTGTGGTTGTTGTGGTTGTGTGAACCCCTGAGCGTTGTAATTCATAGTTGAATAGGGGCTCGCATGTTGCGAAGACGGCGCCCACGCGTGGGACCCACCCTGGCGAGACTGCGTCTGCGCTGCATTGACTTCCATGGGAACCACCCCGGGTACATGGGGCGCGCCGTAGGAATGACCGCCAGTAGAAGCATACTGGTGCTCGAAATGACTACTGTTCCAGATCTGGCTTGTCACAGATCCTTGCTGGGGACTTGAGGCGTATTCGTACTCAGAACGGTGTCGCGATGAGTCCAATCTCGGGTGTCTATATGATTCCGAGAGCACAGGATTTCCAGCCGTCGGCCATCCTGCACCGCTAGACCCTCCCAAACCCGTTGGAATGGTCGGTTCTGCTGGTAATTGAGAAGCAGGACCCGGAATACACTCTAGCCCCTTCTTCAGACATCTTGTGCAAGGCTTAGACCAATCATTCTCCGAGGTTGGTTGGCACTGCATGGTGGGATCAAGATATTTCAGCCGAACGAATACGACAAGTTCACCTTGACTTTACGCTTTCTACAAGCCACGCATGCAGCGAATGCTCTACGGGGCTTTGACTGAGATGCTGTGGCAGCGTGTGATGAAGACGACATAGACTTTGTGCGACGGAGAAGCAAAGGATGAATTCCGAGTCCTGTGTGCGGATTTTATACGAGAATGCCAGCTATTGTAAGCAGGAATGCGCAGTACTGGTATCTCTGCAAGGCAGCGCCGAGGTTTGCAGTACGTAGCGCAGACTACTAATCTAAACAATGTGCACGGTGCAAATCTTCCGTGAAATGTTGAAACGCGTGATGTACCCCATTCAGCGGCCGAAGCATCGCGTCTTTCTTGGAGTGTCATGCAAGTGCAATTGCAACCGTGAATGGATCTTGGCGCCGGCGCAGAATTATTACATTGGAGAGATTTTGAATGTGACTGGAGAAATACAGCCAGATGACTCTCAGACAGACCCTTTAACCGAAACGGTGCAAGTGAGATGAGGGCGCGTGCACCCCTGCACGGAGTTCCTGCCCCCCATGAGTGAGTCTATTCAGTGCATTCACTGGCACACTGCAAATGTCCCGCAGATCACCGGAGACCACGAATGTCTGTCAGTCGGTCGAGTTTCAGAGTCAAGCTCATTGCTCCTTTTGTAGCCTGTGCTTGAGTACAAACCTGTGTCTCAAAACTATGAGGGTCAGAATGCACTTTTATTATTCCGCTCCTTTTTGTTACAAAATCGCATTTTCCGCTCCTTTCATTGTGAAAAAATGTCATTTTCCGCTCCTTTTGAAAATAAAAAAGTTGAACATTAAAAGGAGCGCCAACTCGACTTCGGCGCTCCTTTCATTCGGACTTAATCTATTTTTAGACTCAAAGTTGGCGCTCCTTTTGAAGTTTGGCGCTCCTTTTATTCGGCTATTTTATTTGACATCGCACCACTTTTTGTTACCAGGTCTAGGGAGCTGCCGGCTGTTGCCGCAACCTCGGCTCTACGGCACCTGTCCTTTCTGAGGCTTTATCAATCAGTATGCCGCGGCCATCAAGCCGGGACCACGGCAATCAGCCGGGAACCCGAACTTGTTCACAAAAAGTAGTTGTGATGTCGAATAAAGTAGCCAAATAAAAGGAGCGCCAAACTTCAAAAGGAGCGCCAACTTTGAGTCTAAAAATAGATTAAGTCCGAATGAAAGGAGCGCCAACTCGACTTTGGCGCTCCTTCTATGTTCAACTTTTTTTTATTTTCAAAAGGAGCGCAAAATGACATTTTTTACAATAAAAGGAGCGGAAAACCTGATTTTACATACAAAAGGAGCGGAATAATAAATGTGCATTTTGACCCTCATACACATGGCGGTCAAAGTGCACATTTATTATTCCGCTCCTTTTATATACAAAATCGTGTTTTCCGCTCCTTTTGACATGAAAAATAGCACTTTGCGCTCCTTTTAGAAATTTAAGAAAGTAACTTTGAAAGGAGCGCCAAGTGTCACTTTGGCGCTCCTTTCATTCGGAGCTATTCTATTTTTAGACTCGGACTTGGCGCTCCTTTTATCAGGTCAGATTTGGCGCTCCTTTTATTGAACTGTTTTTTGGCACTCCAAACATTTTGTGAACAAGTCTCGAGGGCTGCCGGCTGATTGCCGTGACCCCAGCTCACCGGTATAGCACTAAGTATCAGTACACCACGACTGTCAAGCCGGCCCGGGGATCACGGCAATCAGCCGGCAGCCTCCAGCAGCCCTGCGGACTTGGTAACAAAAGTTGCATGATGTCAAAAGAAACAGCTGAATGAAAGGAGCGCAAAAATCTGACCTGGCAAAAGGAGCGCCAACTCTGAATCTAAAAATAGAATAACTCTAAGTGAAAGGAGCGCCAACGGCCACTTTGGCGCTCCTTTCAAAGTTACTTTCTTAAATTTTTGAAAGGAGCGCACAATGCTATTTTTTGTGTCAAAAGGAGCGGAAAATGTGATTTTACATAAAAAGGAGCGGAATATTAAATGTGCACTTTGACCGCCATAACCACACATGAAAGATCCGGGGAGGAGTCCTCCTCCAGCGCACCATGACGCATTGCTTTCGGAAAACGGATGTTTCGTGTACTTTGTTGCTGCTGAAGCCTCCTATATTTAAGTATATTTTCCAAATTCCACAAACTTTTCGCCGCTCCAAGGCGTTTGTGAACCTTAGGGTTCATTGCCGACGTGGACTGCGGATTCTGTACTAATAAACTGAATTGGGTTCCTGTTCATTCCATTTCTGCCTGGACTCGGACGTGCAGCGCCGGAAAAGTGATATAATCGCTATTTTGCCGGGCGTTGATTGTGGACGTCGTCGAAGCATTCAACAGCGGCGCATCGACTCACAAAGCTGTGTCCTGCTGACTATGAGCGGAACCGATTAGGATTTCTCTCATTGCACGCTACCTTAGCGTTCCCGGGGGGCGATTACGACTTTCGTAACGTTGTGAGGTTCGTGCACTTCGTAAGGTTCTCTCTTTTCGTGATGTTTGACGTACCCATCAGAGTTCTGCCGAGTCGCCGCAGGCAAGCACCACGCAGTGGGCCCCGCGGCGAGCGAGCACCACGCAGTGGGCCCAGCGGCGAGCGTCAAGGGGGTCCGCGGGGGTCTCCCCCGCGCATCCGGTCCCTTAGAAATATTATATAGCTTGAAAAATTAATAAAAATAAAAAGGCCTCGCGCCAGCGAAAAGGCAGCGCCGGCGAAAAGGCTGCGCCAGCAAAGGCAGCGCCAGCGAAGATGCAGCGCCAGCGAGATGCGGGGGTCTGGGGGAAGCAGTTCCCCCAGTGATCCCTGCCGAAGATAACCATCAACCTCACGAAGGTGGCCATCAACCTTACGAAAATAGGGAACAACCTCACGAAAGCCACAAACCACACAACATTACGAGTGTGGGTATAACCCCGTTCCCGGGTGTGAGAACAAGCCCAGATTCGTATACCACAGATGCCATAAGCTGGTTGCGGTCCTCTACCGAGCAAAATAGGCGGATGAAAGGGCAACACGCAGGTAAAACCAAAAATATGTTCGCATTCGTCATGCTTAGAGTTCCACTTACGCACAAAACCACACTCGTTGATGACCCATGCGAGTTTACTCCGTCTACAACTGCAGCACAAAGTTGTTGATACGGTGGCCGGTAGTTCGGGATAGTCAAGATTTCATCCGTGACAGAAATCTTCGTGATGAGCACTTAGTTTCAGTCCTGTTAGACTCGACAAGGATATCGCTGTTCAGCATCTAACCTAATCGTCTATCAGGCAGCGAAGAACTCCGATGAAAATTAGGAAATTCGACGGTGGCGGCTTACCAACCCCCAAGGATCATGTGGTGAATCTCAGATGTTCGATCATTTACGACGAGGTCTTCATGTCCGCTCAAAGAATGCAGCTTCTGTAGGCTTGAGCATCAGCACTGGCATGTCAACCAAACGTCAATCGAGCCTCAACTGCGATGAAACCGGTCAAAACAGGAGGTTTGAATTGCGAAGCAGTCCATTTTTGCATCGGTTGGGATGCGCATTGCGGTTACAGTTGTACTTCTACATGCGCCCATGCACAGACAATAATAGGGAGGAGAGACCGTCGACGGCAGAGCAGGGTAAATATCAGCGACAATTCCAATCCTTTACTAATCCAATCCTACCGGAGCACACTGCCTCACGTTGCGCTGTTCAAGCGCTAACAAAGCCGCCGGACTCCGTTGGGTTAAGGCTCCAACCGTTTCCGTGTATAAACGTTTATACACGGTTATAACCGTTTTCATTTCCATTTAATTTGTCGAGGTCGTAAATGGTAAACAAATAGTAAACAAACATTTTAAATGGTTGAAGTCATCTATCCGCTGGGTACAGTCTTTCTGGGTCAATTTTGCCTGAATTAATATCAAGGTGAACACCTTTGTTCAGATTCTGCAGTTGTAGAAGTGCCGTCAAGCTGGGGATGAAGGTGTCAGCCGCTGATCAGCAGGTGATCTGGTGATCTGGTGATCTGATTGATGGGATCTTGATGGCCTCATCTAAATCTGCCTTGGTAAAATTGCACGGGAGGCCAGGTACCTCTCAATATTGATGAAGAACAATTTGGAGACTACTAATTGAACATTTTAGAAGTTCCCTTGTACTATAGGAGATCCCACTGAGTGCCCCCAGATAAATACCGTTTATAAACCATTTTAAACGGTTTTAAACTGTTTAAATACCGTTTCCATTTAATTTGCCCGGATCTCTACACGAAAACTAAATGGTTGGAGCCTTACGTTGGGTGCAATTTGCGAATGAATGTCCACCGATTCGCTCTATCTTTTACCGTTTTTGCACAACAGGATCAAAAAGCCACTGAACTGCCTCGTGTTCTTGGTCGGTTGCTTCAAGTTTGAAGACCTGGAATGCAACAACATCCGGCCCGGCCCGGCCGCGCTCGGTTACGGCGGAGAACTTCGAACCGACGGGTCAAAAGTCTGCGAAATACTGCCAACGCGACTCTCTTGTTTTCCGAGACTCCGACGGAGTTTCCTAATGCCAACCAGTGCTTGCGTAGGCTAACGATGCTTGGTGCTGAATTCACTCCAAGCGACAGAATGTCTTGTTGATGTCTTGGTAAGTTGTGGTTAGCGCTTACCAACCAGCGATGCGAAAAATGATCTGATCCAGGAAGCTGACAGCATAGGCTTGGTCACAAGCTTCTCTTTCATGATCAGATTCATCCTCGTACAGGTTCGCACGTATGCTCGTCCAGGCTCCTCCAACTGACTCTGGCAGCTCAGAATCGGCAAGGAAAGACAAGGCTAGCCAAGTGGTACACGCCTTACGACGACGACGAGAAGGTGCGACCCACTCAGCGCTGAGGCCTCCGACTCACAATCTGGGGGTGCAGGTGCGCCTGCGCGGCGAAGTTCACCGTACAGTCAATGCTCGAGATCAGAAATACCAGTCAAACTTCGTTGAGGTGCGCCATTCGAGCTCGCGGATAGTGCGGCCACATCCGCTGACCGACAGGGTCCAGTTTCGCAACTGGAAGATCGTCTACCGCCGCTACGCGGGCCTCTTTTTCTGCGTCTGCGTGGATGCCAACGACAACGAGCTAGCATATCTGGAGGCCATACATTTCTTCGTCGAGGTTCTCGGTATGCCACAATATCGTCCATCCATTGCCACGACTCATATCACAAGACACTTTCTTTGACAACGTGAACGAACTCGACCTTGTATTCAACTTCTACAAGGTCTACGCAATCCTGGACGAGATATTTCTGGCGGGGGAAATCGAAGAGACCAGCAAGGACGTCGTCCTTATGCGTCTTGAAGAGCTAGAGAAGCTCGAATAAGCTATCTCCGATCTCCTCTCCGATCTCCCCTCACGAGGTCCATCTACTAAGTCTATACTTATTTATCTAGAATTCTGTATTATGCTCTTATATCTTGCAGACAACGCTGTCTCCGGTCCTATGATGTCGCTCCGCCTCTTTCTCCAATCTTTTCCTGTCTGCGATTCTCCCGCGGCAATCCGATTCTCCCAGCCCCACGGGCACTCAGAAATTAATCGTACCCTTCCCAACATTGAACGCCTGCCGAATACGCGCAGGTGCGGTGCGGATCTCCTCGTCGTCGACGAATGCAGGTGATATCCATACTTGAGGTCGGGTGTCGCCATCCAATTCGCTCGTCTTCTCGGAAAGGTAGTAGGATGCGTGGAGCCGCTCCAAGACGACGATAAAAAGGTGGGCACAAAATGCATTGAAGCGAGTCCATATACGCACATTGGGCATGCGGAGGATGTTCGGCGGTCATTGATTCATTTATCAGTGCAACAGGTTGTAGAACGTACCTCCGCTCTTGGGACCTGAATAACGCATATCCAACGCTGTCGATTTGGAGTCGTACCATGTCTCGCCGTGGGTTAGGTAGATTGAGGTAGGTAGCATAATTGAACTCGGGCTCTGCACATTATCCGGGTACATGAGTTGAGGTAAGCAGAGGGTGTATACAGCCGTTTTCAAAACTTGATACGGGTTTTGAGCCGCACTCCACCTTCGTTTTTTGCTTATTTCTGTTTGACGGTGAGTCTGGCTTCGGCATCATACACGTAAGGTGCAGATCCACGGCTATCAACGGCTGTTCGAAGTAAATAAAGTAAATAGCGTGTACCTTAAATGTACAGTGATATTCCTTTTTTGTCTGAGGAATTGTGTTTGGGTCCGCCTGATGGGACCATAATGTCAAGTGTATAAGTTTTAAAGGAACACCTCTCAAACAATTAATGTCCTGTGGTCCACTAATTTTTGTACGCCGGATAATCATATGATGTCCATCAAACATCATTTTCTAGTACAGCCCGCATCATCATTCTGCCAGGCCGATCATCTTTTGATGTACAGCCGATATGGCCTTTCTGTCCACACTTTACATATCTCAACAACCGCTGCACCAATTTTCAGGGTCTTGCAGAGTGAAATACTCCTCTTAGGCGGAACTATCCACCAAAAATATTTTTCGGAATATTTATCCCCTCCCTCAACTGCCTGCGCTGTTCAATCTCACCCAACACCGGTCACTTCCCACGGTTCAAACGGTGTTGAATATGTTACATTACGCAATTCTCGCTCAAATTTTTCGACTGAATTCTTGTTACAGCTGTTCGTCCGAAGTCATTTCCCACGGTTCAAACAGTTGCATTCCAGTAGGACACAGTGGTACCGAGGTACTCAGGTATTTGATTCCACTGGAGGACAACATACCTGGAGAGAGATCAGGCACGCTCTCTCGCAAAGGCATATGATGTCCATCAGACATCACTTTCTGGTACAGCCGGCATCATTATTTTGCCAGGTCGATCATCCTTTGATGTACAGCCGATATGGTCTTTTTGTCCACACTTTACATATCTTGACAACTGTTGCACTGATTTCTGTGGTCTTGCAGAGTAAAATGTTCCTTTCCAGTGTGACTATTCACCAAAAATATTGTTCAGCATCTATATCTCCTCTTTCGCATGCTTGATGTCGCACGGACATCATTCCAATGTCGGGCGGGTCCAATGATCTGATTGATTTGACAATTAAGCAGAGTAAATTTTCTTACCAGTCCAGGCACACCCCCAAACCCGTGTGCATTTTCTGCATTCAATTTTTCTTTCAGTATCATACCACTGATCTCTACAACACTTGCGGCATTGTTTAAGTACTGACTACCCGCGAGGTACTGTACTATTTCGACCGACTGTTCACGTAACGCGTAACGGCGGCCGATGAACTGAACAGTTGGTGCTCCCGTAACGGTAACACCAGCCAATGAACAGTTTACATTTTAGTCCAGAAAAACACTTTTTTTCAAGTGGAAAAATGGCCAAAAAATCCCAAGAAAATGCAGGATTACAATGGCAAGCGGGTCCAAGATTCACACTCAGTCTTTGAAAGTCCGTCAATCACGCTGTAACCGAGGGCAAATGCCTCAAATCCACAGGGATCTCCCACAATAATCCCTTTTATTTGCTCCGGAACAAGTCTGGGTGGGGCTACTTCCAAGGCTGTACTGATCCCTTGGTTACCAACAGCTGGAACAGTCGGAATACTTGAACACTTGAACACCCGTAACGGTCCGGGCCACCAAATGAACAGTTGTGCCGATGAACAGTTGGCGTAACGCGTAACACCCTGTGAACACTTGGTCGAAATAGTACAGTATTCGATGATCAACATATTGGTGTCCCTAAGCTGACTTTGAACTTTGTAAGCTTTTTCGCCGACTTTGCTGCAAATCTCTTGGCAAATCTGCTGGTGAATGCTGCTTTCAAAATGCTACAATGCACTATCTCATGCATTGATTTCACATTTCCTTCAATCATTTACAGTCTAGACATCACTGATTAGTCGGGGTGCGATTATTACAAGGTTTGACCCCCAAGGGGCTTCGAAGATAAGAAATTTCCTTATTAGGTTAGGGAGGGAGGGGGGTCCGAGGTCCCGAAAAATAAAAATTGAACACCTTTTTTAACTAATGTTCCTAGGGTTCTAATTCATGCAGAAAATAGATTGGAACAGTCGAAGCACATTTTTCAGTCAACTTAGAGGACTTGAACACTATGTTGCCAAATACGGTAGTCTGTCACGTGCACATGTCATGTGAGGACGGCGCTGAGGTACAAAGTATGCAATTTCACAAGGACTGATGGCAGACATCTAGCAGAGATGCAGCTAGGACATGTAATGGAGCAATCTTATGCTGCTGAGCTTCAGAAGTTGCCCATTTGACAGCACCTGCTTAGTCAAAGATCACGTGCAATTACCATATATGGACTGATGTTCCCACGGAGGGGAGGGAGGGGTCCCCGGACCCACCGAAAAAAAAAATGGAAGGTATGTTATATTTTTCTTATCTTCGAAGCCCCTTGTTGACCCCTCTTGGTCAAGTTCGGCGAGAAAATGCCTTGTTGATGGAGTTGAGACACTCGATCAGACACCATTTTATTTTTGATGGACTCTCCAGACCCCCAGGGCCCAAATATGCAAGCCGAGAAGGGCCGGTGGCCTGGGGGTGCAGCCCAATAAAGTCGGTACAACGCGACGATGATCAGGACAAAGCGATTATATCACAGACAAAAAAGGTATATCAGCTGACATTATGTACTTTCGCAAGTAAATACATGACTCAGTCACTCACCTGATGGAAGACCGAGCACATCAGGACAATATACGATCCGTGTGTGTCTGCGATCCGCAGCCGATCAATACATGTACAGATGTCGCGTGCGGCAACTCGCGGCAAGGGTCTGTGCCGTGTTGCGATGAGATCTAATTTGATAACGAAACTTGGGGCTTGGGTTTCTAGATCTCTTGACATCACGAACTTCTACGCTGGTAAAGGCGCGGCGGTCGTGCTCAGACTCGGAGTTGGCTCAGAGATGCATTCAGTAGACGACAAGACATTATATATATGTAAGCCACTAAAGAGATACTTACTAGCTGCCAGCGCATCTTCTACTTACGCCATTCTCGACGTGACAGAGGGGCGAAAATCGCCTTGTTTTGTCGCCCACGACGACCGAATGCCTTTCCAGACCCTTCATTTCCTCTTGTTCGGCGAAAAGAATGGATGAATCTCTGCCGAATGCCGCGAGAGTTCTGCTCACGAGGGAGCTCTCCCGATTTACCTACTCTGGTAGGAGCGGAATCCTCAACGATTTTCTTGTGGCGCATCTTGAGATAAAACTCGGCGGCAGTCCTGAGATCGCTCTCCTGCTCTTTCGTGAGACCTCCCAGGGTATGCAGCCAGCGATATTCCGTGTATTCGTTGTCCGGGCAAAAGGTGGGATCAGTTTCGAGCGCCTTGACCCACTTCTGACGAACCTCCGCATTGGGCCAGCCGTATTCCGCCTTTTGTCCCGCTGGAGGCTGTTTGAAGTGATGTTCCAACATATAGGTCAATTCTGCGGAGACGGTCCCGCCGCCGTCGCGGAACACATCGATTTCACGCCGCCCACCGGAGATGTGCGTTGAATGCTGCCGCGAATAATCCAATGTGGTTCCCACGTTCATCACTCCTTCCAGGGCAGGTACTGTTGCTTCTACCTTTACACCGGAACCACGAGTGGAGCCGCCGGTGTTCTGAACATTGCGCACCACGACACGCAGATTCCCGCCGAGCGCAAGCCGGAGGAGGACGTGTGTGCCGTGGCTGGAAAAGAAGTCAATGTACTGCCGCTGCGATTTCTCTGACCAACGCGGGAGCCCGGCAATAATATCGCGAATCTCTTGCGAAAGCTGTGGACGGAGGGGTCGCAGGTGACAAGAGCAGTGATATGCTGGGCGGTGTACAGCTGCGAGTCGCTCGACCACGAGGACTGCACGGCCGAGGCCGAGGAATAATGTGCACTTAGCCCCGCGACGTCCGGCATGTCGAAATCGCACAGCAGTCGAGTAGCGACGTTCATACGCTCTTGTTGGGCATCCGCAACGTGCGTAAATTGCTCTCTCTGACTGCCAGGACCGCTGCTGAATAGAATCTCTGAAGGGTCCAAGCTAAGGACACGGTTGCGCCCGAAATGACCCCAGATTGGATTGTATGTTACGCCCAGGTAGCAGTCAGCAAGTTCCTGAATTCTGTGCAATGCTGAAGGAACCGTGCAATCTTTTTGCAGTGCTCCAGGATCCTGAAAAAGCGTTCGACAATTGGACGGTTGTGTATCATGGAGGACGCACCATGATGCTATTCACAGGTTTTCCGACCAGGATCTCTGTAGTCACTTGCGAGGTCACAAAA
>QVIE01000927.1:0-12490 GCA_013387415.1 Panellus pusillus | reverse complement strand
GGTGGCGGTGTACGTGTTTGTTGTGGCCTTGCCTTTTTAGGGTTCCACACTACCAGTGCACTGCCACTGCTGGTGCACAAGCACTGCTTAATTCTTGAAGCAACCGTGACATACACTGTCCGCTCGTGCTTCTCGCCTTGCTTTGCAGGCTCCCTCCACGAGACGTCTCTATCTCAGATAGGCTGAATCTGTGCATCCAGAACTATCCACAATCGTGCCTTGACTCGTGCAACGACCTTTCAGCGCGGCTGCACAGTAGACCGCAGCCACCGAGCCGAGTCGAGTGTCCGGGGATAGCGGCCAGAATGTTCGAGCTGGGAATCCCAATCGGGCTGGAATACGATACAACAAGCTTATAGCGATAATAAATGTACACATACAGTCTTTTTCTAGAGACTTCTGAATCTACGGAGTTAAGTAGGACGATAATCGTTAACTTGTATCAGATGCAGCAGCAGCAACGGAGCCCTTCAAGCAATGATGCTAAGCTCCCTCGTACGAGCCTTCGCGAAAACATCTTTATACGTTTCATATACTAGCAAGGGGATCAGCATCCTGGTGAGGGTAGTTTCCGCAAGACGTACCGCTCGAGCTCCTCGATATACAGCTTCTGCACCGCCCGCACCTCTTCCACGCTCGGTTCTCCGTCTGCGTGACGTGTATCGGGCGCCCGACTGCATGTTCGCTCAATGTTTTGCTCGACGAAGAAACGAGGTACTCACTAACAGCGACAATCTGGCGGCGATAGGGCATCAAGCCCAAGTTTGTCTTGGAAAAAATGTAAGGACATCGTATTATAGAAAGACGCCGCGCCTCACAATTGAGCAGCCCGCGCCGTGGAAGAGCGGTAGCGTGAAGCCAAACACGCTCTTGAACTTGTTTTGCAGCATATACACCGTCGTCCCAGGCTCGTTCGGCATCTGCTCATAGATCTGTAAAACGATGAGGATCCCGAACAGCGGAAATTGGGGACGGCGCACATCGTTCTCGCCAAAAGAGAACACAGGCAACAAGTCCGCGCTTAATACCGCTCATAGGGACTACCGCACGAAAAAATAGAAACGATACACACCCGTGTCGCAGAGCCTTCTCTCGATCCACGGCGATCGCGTCGATTTCATTCAGCTGCGTCTGAAGCAGTTGTTCGAACACCTAAGGAGATGGTAAATTCATGACATATACGTAGCGCCAAAGCCAAGGCTTAGCTTACAGAAATGGGGATGCCGAGGGTCAATAACAGCAGAATAAACTGCTTGTTGAGGCGGCCAGATTTAGGCGGTTTCGAGACTTGCTGGATCTCTAACACACAAGGGCCGCCTTTATATTTCTCCATCGACTCTCTGAATGCAATCTTCTTGTCCGCGCCTCCGCATATCGCATCGAACCTGTCATCCAGACAGCGCGTAAGAGTCCCCTTGATTCCACCGAGACGGATCTGAAAAACTTATTCGATGCTCATCAGCCAAGTTGCTCTTCGAAATGTAACAGCTTACCAGAGGTATCTAGCGGAACCCCAGCTGTGAGGCAACTTCTTGAGCACAGGAGTCACGGATGAGACCACATCCATCACTGGTGAGGGAGCCATCATCGGCTCTGAGGTCTGGCAATCTATTCTGTGCTCTTGCTTAATCTGATCTCCCTTTTGAGCTATTGCGCCATGAGTTGCAGAAAGACCTACCTCCTGCGTCTCCCTTGTTGAAGAGAACGAAAGTCCGAGCCTTGCGGCATATTTCCATACCCATGTGCATCGTATACGGCCTTCAAGTCGCCAAAATGCTCTTTCAGCGCATCGACGGTGAAATCGTCCCCTTCCCTGAAGAAGAGAACTTGTCCAGACTTGAGGTTGCTCTCCGTAAATCCGAAAAATTCGTATCTTTTCTGCATGAGCAATCGCGTTCGATGGGGGATGCACACGTACTTTTCTTCGCCGATGTCTATGCCCTGGCCAGGTCTGGTGACCTGCTCGAGCCAAGACAGGATGTAGCGATCTTTAGAACCTCTATCGAAAGAGATCGTCAGGAATCGCTTGGATTCTCCGACTAGCCGAGTGGCTCTTGATTCGTGCACGTTGTATTCAGTCGGATATAATTACAGCGTCTTGGGTCCGGAGATCCACACGGAGGTGCAAAAAGGGGACGCGTTCTCTGGCCAGAGTCGTTTTCGGGTACATTTTTTAGGATGGTCGCTCAAACAGGGCCCGGGTGAGAATACGAGAAGGGCGTGCCGCGTCGGAAGCCCTTGCGAAGCCTGGCAGACACTGGACAGCACGTCAACCACGGAAATCACATGACCCTTCCTCTTTCGGGTATGTTGGCTCGGACTCTGAGTCTCTGGAATCGGATGAAGGAACAAATCGGCCTTGGGCAAACACAGCCTTACGTCTGACGATAATGTCCCACAAAGAAAAATTAATTAGGGTGGCCAGGCAGATGGTGAGTACATCACACCTTCACGAGCCTTCGAGTCTTCGGTCCGACTTCTCCCGCATACAACTGGTGAGAATGCACAACCACTGATATTGTCATCCTCATAGGCCACGGCTGGGTAAGAAACTGATATGTAAGGGTACTCAAAGGGCTCAGAGAACGGAGTGGCAGAGAAGCGGCGGCCGGCGTTCGAGTCAAGGAGGGTCGGTAGCCAAATCGGGAGGCCGGCGGCTTGGAGTCTTGGACGGCGCGTGACCAACTTGCAGCCCGTATCTAAGTCTTGACCCATGAGTCATGACGCGGATGTGCAGGCCGACTCGACGACACGGAACAACGCTGATTTTTCCGAATGTATAATTCGTGGAAACACCTTGGATACACATTGGAGTGGGCTCGGAACGCCGAGGCTCTCCAACGATTGGCCCAAAAATCACCGAAACAATCTTTCCAGGCTGCCAGAAAATGTCTGTGTCTTGGAATCGAGTCACTGGCGCGCTTCATTCTCCTCTGGTGCCTATCTACGCCGTCTTGAATTCGCAGAGCTATGGGCTCATTGACCACAATGTCTTAGCAATGTCTACTTTTATCTCAACGGCGAAACACAAATGCTTGAAAATTTCCGGGAAGTCTCTCGCAGTTCGACCAGAATACTGCTTCATGAATCACCAGGGCTACTCACCACGCTGTCCAGCCTGTTTTCGCGGCGAAACACAGGGTCTGGACATTCTTGGGAAGTTTCTCGCAGCCTAAAATAACTCTTAGCTCCCTCGGCATCTCATTTGCGGTACCAGAAAAGTTCGCTGAAGAGCTACAAATAATCTTATCTCGATGTTCATCCTCCGAAGATTACCAGCCCTTTCTCCCACCCCGAGTGCAATAATCTAGGGCTTAGTCAAAGTCCCTTCAGCTCCACAGAGAGGAATTGATACCTATACCAAGTGAATCTTATCGCCTTGGCTCCGAGAAAGACCGAAGAGTCAACAGAATGGATGCACAAATTGGGTGTGCGGACTCCCTCGTGGAGGTGCTCCATGGATGAATTCACAAATCAGGTGTGCGGACTCTCTCGAGTTTTGCCAGCTGGTACTAGGAAATGCCCGCGTGCAGCCTTCCTCGTCATCCGGGATATTGATGCTACTTACTATAAATCCAGTTTATAGATTTTTTCATAATCGTAGCTCCCTACTTTGCCATGGAACCCAGTTTCCCTATCTTCGCCGAGGCTCAGACAGCCGCAAAGACCATGAATCCGGATCGCAACCTCAGCCATTCCCGAACATACGCTTATCCACCTGAAGTGTGGTATTTCCTCGGCTCCTTCATCATCCTCGTCTCTCTTGTTCATTTCACTACTCGGGCTATCTCTTTGGTACGCACTAGAAGACCCTTCGCAGGCGTCCCTCTCCGACTTCCCGTCGCTGTGCTCAATTTTGCTCGAAATCTCGCATTTCGTGTCACCATCTCTTTCGGTGGACCGTACAGACTCAACTTGACCGAACTTTTCCTCGCATCTGCATACATCGCGCTTCTATTCACATGGGGTTTTATTAACAGTGAGGTCATTTTCATGTTTATGAGTTTTGCTCAACGCCTACAGCGACAAACGTCGAGGGCGTCCCTCTCTCTCCTCAATATTACGCCAACCGAATGGGACTGATTGCAGCAACTCAGCTCCCCCTTTTGATTGCTCTGGGTATGAAGAACAACATATTGACTTGTAAGTCGGCGCTACCAGCCATTGACGCACAATTCATGCCACTTCTTAGTTCTGACCGGAATCAGTTTCGACAAGGTAAATTTCGCCGCACAAAATAATCATCCCTCATTCATTCATCTCTGTAGCTGAATATCCTGCATCGTATCGTAGCCCGTGTACTCTGCGTCCTGCTTTGGACCCATACTTCCGGTCATGTGCGTACTGGCAATTTTGCTTGATCGTAACGGCTCATCTCCAGAATGGAGTAGATTATAGAAAAGTAAGCCACCGACTCGACTTCGTTGGAGCAGCATCTCACGAGACCATCCATAGTGGCACAGCCGGAAACCTCGAAGATTTGCAGGAGACGTGGTTCCGATGTGGAATAATGGCCATATCCGCATTGACGCTCCTGTGCATTTTCTCTGTGCAGCCCTTGCGTGGTCGCGCGTACGAAGTATTCCTCGTCGCACACCTCTCGTTGGGACTGTACGCTTCAACACTTTAGAAATGTGCACTCTTTCTGATCCATTGACAGCATTTTTCTCGGCGGAGCGTACTATCACGCTGACAATAACGGGTGAGTGAATAACCTGATTTTCTCCGTCAAATAAAGATAATTATAAACTCTACGCCAGTCTGGGCTACTATATCTGGCCCTCCCTCCTGTTATGGGGCTTGGATCGCTTCCTCCGATTCGTCCGCATTTTCCTTGTCAACGGAGGCTACCGGTCGCTGTTTGGCACCCAAACCTCAAACCTACTCCGCGCCAAAGTCGAAGTCATATCCCCCCAATTCCTGCGGGTGTCGCTCCATCGCCCCGACCACTTCAGATGGGCTCCAGGGCAGCTCGCCTATCTCTCGATCCCCAGTGTCAGTGCAATGCCTTGGGAAGCACACCCGTTCACGATCGCCAGCATTGACCCCGGCGTCTACCGCGCGCCAGCAAGTCGAACGTCTTCTCAGGACGAATCCGGCGACAAAGGCTCGGTCGTCTTCGTCGAGGACACCCCACCTCCCTCTGGGTTTAGCAAAAAGATTGTGTTCCTCCTCCGTGTGCATGATGGGTTTACTAAACGGCTTCTTCATGCCGCAAGTTCGAGTTCGAGCGACGGATTTCACGCCTACATCGACGGTCCCTATTGCTCTCCCCCTTCTGTCCAAGGATTTGAGACAGTACTTCTAATATCCGGTGCGAGATACTCACGATTGGGACTCCGTCAATACTCAAATATCGCCAGGCGGATCAGGGGTCTCGTTCACCTTGGCCCTGCTATTAGATCTCATAAGGTACACACAAACTCTCCCTGAAAGAGCGCATCTTTCTCACCGAGTTTCCCCAGATCGGCAAACACGGAGACCAACCCGGCATGCCAAAGAGTCATTTTCGTATGGGCAATCCGCCATTCCGGTACGTCCTCAGAAAAGTGCTTTTACCTCATCTTCAATCTCACACGTTCTTCTTTTAGAGCAGATCCGGGCCATTTCAGAAGATCTCGCAGAGGCGCTAAACGGCGTATCCGACTCTCTTCGTCTCGACATCCGCATACACATCACCGCACCTGTCGCGGACACCCAATCCGACGCCGAAAAGAGCGACAGCAGCACATCCGACCTCAAGCTGCTCGACATGCCCGCCGTCCACATTCTTTCCGGTCGCCCCAATATCACCGAACTTGTGCAGTCTGAAGTTGCCACCACCTCGGGCAGTATGTCCGTGAATGGTCAGTCCGCTATCAGCCTGCTTCTGCTCCACTACTGATTCTTCTTGCAGTCTGTGGAACTTCAGAGCTGGGAGAAAATGTACGTTTAGCGTTACGGACGGCCTCCTGCGGGTTGGGCGGACCTAGCGTCAACCTACATGTCGAAGCGTTCGGGATGTAATATAGTGCAGTGTGCGTCTAGAATTATTACATTGGACAATACAAAATGTGAACCTATGGTGGTCTTGACCCCGCGGCACATTGATATAAAGCAGAATAGGGAAGAAGGGGAGGGAATAGTTTTGGATTGTCAATTGATGTACTTGTACTACTAATGATACGGTAAGCGACTTGCTTTTTGCGCCGTGCTAGCAGTGAAAGCGACGGAGCGAGACGGAATGTGAGAGGCGAGGAAGAAAGGGACAGAATAGATAGATGGAGATGAGCGGAGGTGGCACAACAGGCGAATGAGATATGTGGTAGCATCGTAGGCGTCGTAACAGAAAACAAAAAGGAAGCAAGAATAGGGGGGAGATTAGTTGGAAAAGATACATTGGCGACCAGAAAGCGCACACCGACGCCAGCCTACTCGTCGAGCGTGAACAACTGGTCGTCGTCGTCTCCGCCGCTGCGCACCGGCCCGCCCCGCGGGCTCGTCGGCTGCTGCCACCGTGAGCCAGCGGCGCCGCCACTGGCATTGCGCTGGATTTGCGGGGGAGCCTTGGTGGCCATGGCCGAATACGATAGCCTTCCCATGATCGTGTTTTGCTCAAAGGTTGGCGCGACAGGGGGCGAGAGGCCTTTCTGTCCAGGCTGCTGCGAACCGCTGCCGGTAGTCGTCGACGCGGGTTTCGCGCTGGACATGAAGCCCATGCCCGGACTCCCGCTGACGCTCCCGGGCTCATCGTCGACCAGTCGCGTCCTCCGAACGCAGTAGTGGTGATGCCCACGCCTGCGTTGGCCCTCGCGTCCCCGAAGCCCGCATTGACACCCGGCGAGAAGGCCGCAGGGGACGGCGAGCCAACGGCGGGGGCAGCGCGTGGATGCGACTGTACCCTGCTGCCAGGCCCTGAGGCAGACTCTGTCCCGGAGCGTGAGCCTGCAGCGCGCGCGCGTTAGGGGAAAGAATATGCGTGTCGTTCGGCCCCAGGCCCCCGCGCCTTGAAGGCCCCCGAGACCATGCTGCTGGCCGGCTGAGGGCTGGTGCATCGCCTGCGTGAGGTCGAACGGATTCGGGCGCACATACGGGCTACCGCTGCCACTCCCAGCCCCGTTGCCTGCCACGCCTGACGGTCCCGAGTTGAGATAATGGGCAATCCCAGGCGGGCCCTGAAGCGCGGCATTCGAGGAAAAGTTGTTGCCGGCATTGAGCCCATTGGCGTAGGTGCCAGAGGAAGAGTTGAGGTTGTTGGAAGACGCGGGATTGGATAGAACGGGGCGTTTGTTCTGCGCAATGTAGTGGTGGATGCCGGGCAAGAACGCCGCGCTCGCGTTGCTCGGAGAAAGCCCGCGCATACCAAGACCGCGATCGTCGACAAAAGAGGAGGATGGCTGAGCCTCGCGCCCGCCAAAAGCCATGCCGGACTGCGAGGAATAGGAGCCATGCAGCGGCGAGCTGGGGAGCCCCGAGGACGCATTGGTACCTGCATCGGCGGCCCAGATGGATTTGAGGTCGCCGCCGCCCAAGAGCGACGGCGCCGGGACAGAGCGGCTGTATCGGTGCCCCCCAGTCGCACCGCCCGAGCCGAGGGGGACGCCGAGCCCCGGGCGCGCCGTCTCCTGCCCCGAGTTGGTGCGTGACATGCGTCGGCTGCGCTCCTCTGGAGTGAGCAAGTCGGTCAACGAGCTGGGCAGGAAATCCTCAAAATCCTCGCTCGACTCCTCACGCATCACCTTGCGCGCCCGTGACACAGAGTCTGAGTCGGGTTCGACAGAGATATCGATTTCACTGCGACCGTTCGCATTCGCCTTGGCGCTCCATCCACCTGGACCACCGCCCATGGTCATGCCGCTGCCCAAACTGGCGGCCATGCCCATATTCTGACGGGCGCCAAGGAAGACGGATTGGGTGCCTGGCGCCGAGAAGGGCGACGTGGACAGGAAGCCGTTTTGAGTTGGCGGCGTGGCCGAATGGACGCGGGACGAAGGGGAGGTCGCCGAGGACGGTGGAGAGCCGATAGGACCGAAGTCTCTGCTGGGAGAGGTGCTAGACATGCTCGGGCGGCGGGGGGCTGAGACAGGGATGGTAGGGGATGAGGACTTGGGCTGATCGGGGGATTTGTTGCGAGCGGGGGCAGTGGGAAGAGGACTAGCCTCATCCAGGACACCAAATGAAGCAAAATCGGTATCTTTGAGCGGGGGGGCGGGGGCGGATGGGGATATTGTCGCCTTAAGCGGCATATTCATGGGCGGCCGTGCCCGTGACGACGCCGACGAGCCCGCCGCAAGCAACCCATTCCGGGCAGCGTTACCGCCGCCTTCACGCTTGCTGCCTGCCCGCCCCTTGCCCTCGCCGCCCTCCCGCTTGGACCCTCCGGCGGCGATCTGAGCGGCCTTCTTGTTCTTCCGGTCCATGGTCATCGGCTGGCCAGGGAGGACATGTGCGAGGGCACACTTGTGGCCGAACTTGCAGTTGCCCTTGACGAACCAAGCACATACGTCCTTCTGCCCGCCCGGCTCGACGAGACTATGGAGAAGGACAAGAGGAGCCGGCGGTGCACGAGCCGACCTTGTAAAATTTGCAGGGCACATGGGAGAGATCTTTTGCTATAAAATGTGTGAAATTGTAGCCAGATATAGCGGGAGACGGACAGACCCTTGGAGGCAGCAGATTTCTTGGGTCCCCCTCTGCCTTCGTCCTTTTCCCGGTCCTCTGGCGAATCGCTGCGGTCTGCGGATGGCATTTGGGAAGGAGAAAAAGGATGAGCAGAGGTCCTTTTTTAAGGGTTTTTCCGCAGCCACGGCAAAGAGGAGACACAAAAAAGGTCGTCCAGCAAAAGTGCTGCTGATGTGAAACGAGGTCTCGGCCTGACAAATTCATTTTCGGCAGTGCCGCCTGTATATATGTGCCAATATTTCCTAGCTATCAATTCTCTGCTAGTATATCGGTTAGTACACGCGCCTGTCATAAGTCTCCTCCTACGGAAAGTTCGCGCGAAAGCTGGGTTCGACTCCCAGGCAGAGAGCTTTTTTTCCTTTTTTTTTTCTTGCATGTCCACTCGGCTAGCTTCGGTCATGTCTCATCTTACTTCCAAGCCCAAAGTGGTCGTATGCAGGAGCCTTGGCCCTGCGATGCCGCTCCTTATGGACCGGACAGACATAGAGGTCGGTGCTGGGAGCATTCGATCACAAGTTGGAGCTTCTAATCGTGCAGATTGTCGTCTGGGGAGAGGACACCGCGTGCACCCGCCAGTGGCTTCTTGAAAATATCAAGGGCGCGGCCGGAGTGCTGGTCCTCCTCCAAGAAATGGCAAGTACTGCTCTGTGGCATTGCCATTTTGGCTGACCAATGACCATGGTCCCAGGTGAACGCAGAATTTTTGGAAGCAGGTGCATCTTTTGTCTGGTGCTCTCGTTCTTGGTTGACATGAACAGCTGGTCCGAATCTGCGTGTCGTCTCCACCATGTCCGTTGGCACTGGTGGGTGCCCACCTGCAAAAGCCAGATACAACCTCAGTGCTCTCTTCAGACCACATCGATCTTCCCCTCTTGGCACAACGAAAGATCAGGGTAGGTTATACCCCAGATGTTCTCACTGAAGCCGTGGCGGACCTCTCAGTCATGCTCGCCCTCATGGCCGGTCGCAACGACGGCGTCGCATACTCCCTCGTCAAGTCCGGTGATGTACGAGTAGCATTATCTATCTCAATTCTGTCAATAATAAAGCGATCCACAGTGGCCCAAATACAACTGGTCCCCATTCATGTTCTGCGGCCCGCAGCTGAGCACGACCCCCTCCTCCCCCACTCGCACGGCCGGTTTCCTCGGCTTTGGCCGCATCGGCCAGGCGACGCTCGCGCGTCTCGTCCCCTTCGGCATCACCCACGTCCTCTACACCGGCCGCTCTACCTCTGTACCCGACACCGCACGCGACGCTGCTCTGCGCGACAAACACCGCCTGGCCGCCGTGGAGCACGCGTCCCTCGACCGCCTCGCGCGCGAGAGCGACGTCCTCTTCGTCCTCACCCCCGGAGGGGCCGACACGTACCACCTCGTAGACGCCGCGTTCCTGCGCAAAATGAAGCCGCTGAGCGTGCTCGTCAATACTGGGTGGGTACCACTCCAGCGTCCTTCAAACGGAAAGCTGACGTCGTCGTGTCGTGTATGCAGCCGTGGGACCGTCGTAGACGCATCCGCGCTCGCCACCGCGCTGCGCGAGAAATGGATCTGGGGCGCTGGGATCGACGTTCTGGAGGGGGAGCCGAAAATCAGCGCCGATCACCCACTCGTCAAGGAGCCACGGTGTGTATCCACATCCTATATATTCGCCCTGCAAACGAAGACAATCTATTGCGCAGATGCGTCATCGTGCCGCACATTGGGAGCGCGACTTTCCAGACACGCATGGACATGGCCACGCGCGCGATCGATAACCTAATCGGGGGCGTCTTCGGTGGGACATGCCCGCAGAGGTGGCGGCTGGATGATCTCGCGGTCGGTGGTAAGCAAGAAACAATGTATGTAACTCACTTTATCATGTTGTACAAGTCAAGGTCGGCTTCGTTACCAGTTTTTCTGTCGCTCTGTCATGTCATGATCGCACTGAAGTGAGTTCACAGTCATCCCGATTCTCCTTTTTCGTCCAACACATGGAAATATGCGAACAGCGCGCTTTGCAGCGAGATCCGCGCCTTGAGCATGGACCAGAACGTTCCGGGTCTGACTTGAACCGAAGCCGTATGTAGCGGCTCGCATGTGTTCAATCTTGTTCCAAGGCACCATACGGTCCATACCCCACGCGCGACCTTGCCCTTGATCTTAATAAGTTGATCTTACTCGCCAATTTTTTGTCGATCACCCGACAGTACGCGCGGAGGTACGCTTGCATGGTACTTACTTCGGAGCAGGCAGAGCGCTGCAATAATTCCAGCGCCTTCTCAGAATTTAAAGGAGAAATTCACTTCTAGCGCACAAAAACCCAGCATCTCCGTCCCGAATCCCGATCCCATTAATTGCAAACGTCAACTCCAAATTACCACAAGAGACACCCATATTACACATAACAGTTAATACAAATCGACGCGTCTATACAATTGTCTGGGCCGTCTCATTTTGCTTCGCCATACACATCTAACGCATGTTCCTCGTCTACACGTCCCCGGCCGCCTGTATAAACCACATCGTCGACAGTCTGCGTGGTGGTCGTGAAGTTGATCCGCGCGGCGTTGCTCTGCGACAGCGGCGGTTGTGTGCGCGGCTCGTGCGCCCAGCCCAGCCCAATCCGCGCATGTATCGAAATGGTCGAAATTCCACAAATCACGGGGGAGATGGGCATTATCACGCCTTGGCCGGTGATCCCCACTTGGAACATGACGAGTAGGGTGATAGCGGTAGCCCTGCGCGCGCTCGCGTCAGCACCAACGAACAGCAATCCAAAGAGCATATCGCAACGCACGTTTGTAGTGCCGCACTCTCAACGAAAACCGCCAAGAAAAACTGCGAAAAATGAGCGGCTGCGGTCGGTTTACAGCGGTGGAGAACGCACCATGAGGTTCATCCTGTCACTGGTATATGCTGTAACTTTGCTTCCAGCGAGGACGCTGCGTATCGACCAAATCTTCCATGCTATCAAACCTGTGCTATAGGCGCTGATACTGGAGCACTAGATTTTAGGAGATCAACTCGACGACGGAGCCGTTATAACGCACGCTATGGACAAGACCAAGGTGCTGGTCACCCAGCCATCGGACAGGACGTGAAGAACCAATGTAGTCAGAGTTTCGGGTTGGGATGCACGAACACATATATCAGACCTCCGCCGGCGACTAAGCGTTCGTCACGCTGGGCCGGCTTTCCAATGAGGCGGTTGACGCACCAATTTGGCCTACAAGAAGAAGACCAGGGACGATGATAGGTTCGTATCTATGAGAAAATATAACGAAAAGGCGATGAATCTGTGATACCCAGGTTCAAGCGGGGAAGAATGAGCCTGAGAGGAAACAAATACCACTAGGGTATCCGTGAGTACGTTACTGAGGATAAAGGTGTGATCTGCAAGACCGAAGTTGGCCGTTTATAGTCGTGAAGAAGCGTTGAGCTGCCGGCCCCCGCCCAAATACACAACGCTGAAGTAAGTCTCGTATATGGTGTCGATCCAGTGCTGGGACAGGAATTATTCGCGAAATGTGACGAACAAACGACGACGCACTATGAATAGGATCAAGAACTGGGCGATGAGACCCAGTGTCACCCAGAGCGAACTCGTTCGATGTCGATCGGTGCTGCGCACGACCTTTAAGTAAAGGACGGTGAAAAATAGGACGCAGTATACGCCAAAGAGAAAGGACTCGAGGAAAAATCGAGTGACGACCCCTGAGGCGGCAGGGAAATTCGCCATGGGTGGTGTAGGTGGCGAGGTGGAGGCAGATTTAAGATAAGGCGACGCCCGCCAGCCATTTCTTAAAGGGAGTAGTCTCAATCAAAGGGAGTAAATCAGTGATCTGCTG